>MU746231.1:232689-354935 GCA_026770625.1 Nicotiana glauca
AATACATGATCTATTTAAAATAAAACTTTATTGAATTGAATAAATAAATAAACAATTGTTCCATAAAGAATACTATAACAATACGCATGGTTTATAGTATATCCTAACAATCTCCCACTTAGACTCATAACCATGCATCTACAATTCTGACACCCATTCCGTCTACATGCCTATCAAAAGTCTTTTGTGGTAAGTTGTTAGTAAACGGGTCCGCCAAGTTGTTCTCCGACGCAATCTTGGTGACTACGACATCCCCTTTTTGCACTATCTCACGAATTAAATGATATTTACGCTCAATGTGCTTTGCTCTTTTATAGCTTCGCAACTCCTTTGAATTTGCAACCGCACAACTATTATCACAATACAGTGTTATTGGTGCTTGAATCGAGGGAACCACATTCAACTCTCTTAGGAAGTTCCCGAGCCAAACTGCCTCTTTGGCTAACTCAGAGGTAGCCACATATTCAGCTTTCATGGTAGAATCAGCTACACAAGTTTGCTTGATGCTCCTCCAACTTATGGCTCCACCTCCCAGAGTAAGCACATTTTCTGATGTAGACTTTCTAGAATCTTTATCTGATTGGAAATCCGAATCAGTGTACCCAATAGGCACAAGTTCGTCCGAATGGTAGACTAGCATATAATCCCTAGTCCTTTTCAGGTACGTGATTATATGCTTAACCGTTGTCCAATGCTCTCTCTCAGGATTAGACTGAAATCTACTAACAACGCCAACGGCAAAGCAGATATCAGATCTAGTACATAACATAGCATACATCAGACTCCCCACAGTAGATGCATAGGGGACCGCCTTCATCTTTTCTCTCTCTTCATAATTTTAGGAGACTGATATTTAGATAGAGAAATTCCATGCCAGAAAGGGAGAAATCCTTTCTTGGAATCATGCATGCTAAACCTGGAGATTATTGTATCAATATAAAGAGCCTGAGATAAGCCTAATATCCTTTTCTTGCAATCTTGCAAGAGCTGGATCCAAAGGATATGAGCCGTTTCTCCCAAATCTTTCATATCAAAGTGCGTGGACAACCATTGTTTAACTGAATCCAACATGCCCACATTATTTCCTATGAGCAATATGTTATCTACATACAAAGATTAAAAATACCACTTTGTTGCCATCCCATTTTTTTATACACAAGACTAGTTAAGACACCGATCAAAACCAAAAGTTTTAATCGCCTTGTCAAAGCAAGTGTTCCATGCCCTAGATGCATGTTTTAGTCTATTTATGGACCTTTTAAGCTTACACAACATGTGTTTCTCGCCATTTTGCATGAAACCACCTGGTTGTATCATATAGATGCACTTATAAATACTTCCATTAAGGAAAGCTGTCTTGACATCCATTTGCCAAATCTCATAATCATAATGAGAAGAAATGGATAAGAGAATCTTTATAGACTTAAGCATGGCTACTGGCGAGAAGGTTTCCTCATAATCGATCCCTTCTTTATGAGTAAGCCCTTTCGCTACTAGCCTTGCTTTAAAAGTTTGTACTTTTCCGTGTACACCTCTTTTTTCCTTATAGATCCACTTGCATCTAATGGGTTTAACCCCATCAGCTGGTTCTACAAGATCCCAGACTTGATTAGGGTACATAGAATCCATCTCGGATTTCATAGCAGCAACCCACTTATCGGCATCTTGATCATGTACTGCTTGGTCGTAATTGATAGGTCGGAAGTAGGCTCCTCAGGGATCCTATCATATGATTCTCCCAAGAGTGTATAATGAACTGGCTATCTTATTTCTCTCCCACTACGACTACGCACTACATCAGTTGCAACTACATCGTTTTGATTTTGTGGTTGAACCACATCATCATCAGGACCCTGAGTCTCCATGCTATCCATATGGATATCAACGACTTCTTCCTGTTGTACATTCTGCTCAACATAACTCCCACTACTTTGTGGTAGTATGAACTTCGAGAACTTGTTCTTGCGGGATATTAAGTCTATTAACGTTTCTCCCACTACTAAAATTCAATGGTATGTCAAAATCGACTTCTGAGGTTTGCATCTGGTCGTTTTTTTTAGATGACTGAGATTCCATTCCTTTGCTAAGTTCCTGTAAAATGCGTTTACTTCTAGGAACATGGTTCATCAAATAGTCCTCTTAAAGAAACTCGACATTTGTGCTAACAATTACCTTTTTCTCTTTAGGACAATAGAATAAACCACCTTTCGTCCCTTATGGATAACCTACAAACACGCATACATCCGTTCTTGCCTCCAATTTATCCGTTTTCCCTTTCAGTACATATGCCGAACAACCCCAAACTCGAATATGCCGCAGACTAAGCTTGTGCCCAGTCCACAATTTTGTAGGGGTCAAAAGTACTGACTTTGAAGGAACTAAGTTCAGAACATAATTTGTTGTTTCTAAGGCATATCCCCAAAAGGATGAAGTCAAATCGGAATAACTCATCATTGATATAACCATTTCCATAAGATTTATATTTCATCTTTCAGATACACCATTTTGTTGTGGAGTTCCAGGCGTAGATAATTGAGATGTAATTCCACATTCTGATAAATAACCAATGAAATTCGCAGAGAGGTACTCCCCACTATGATCAGATCGTAGTGTCTTGATATATTTATTATATCACTTTTCAGTCTCAGTCTTAAATTCTTTTAACTTTTCAAAACATTCATACTTTCGACGCAACAAATAAATATATCCATATTCTAAGTAATCATCTGTAAAAGTCACAAAATACTCAAAACTACCTCTTGCTTGGACATTCATTGGACCATACAAATTAGAATGAATTAACTCTAATTTATCACTTGCTCGATTTCCTTTTAAGGGGAAATTTCGTTTTGTCATTTTTCCTTCTAAACAAGATTCACAAGTTGGTAGTGCCTTCATTTTCAATAAACTTAAAGGTCTATCCTTGACCAACCTTGAAATTCTGTTTAGATTTATACGACCCAAACGCAAGTGCTATAAATATGTTTCACTCAATTCAGAAGAATGTTTTCTCTTACTTGGTAAATCAACATAATTCAATTCTTTAGGTTGTAACGGTTTAGGAATAGAGTCAACAACAAAAAGACCAATAATCAATGTAGCCGAATAGAGATAATGTTTATCATGAGTAATAACACATTTATCAATATCATGAAAATTAATGTCATAACCATCTCTCATAGCGCTAGAAACTAAAATTAAATTCCTTCTAATGGAAGGTACATATAATGTGTCTCTTAAAGTTAAAACTCTACCACTACCAAACGAAATAATAATGTTTCCTATTGCTAAAGCTAGGGCTGACGAACCATCTGCTTGATAAACATTGATTTCTCCTCTACTTAGTCGCCGCATCACCTGAAACCCCCGCAAATAAATGCAGACATGATTAGTGGCTCCCGAATCTACACACCATGACATGGTAGAAAAAGCCGCTAAAAGAGTTTCAACGACAAGTAGATGTAAATCACCTGGTTTATTTTTCAGCTTGGCTAGATAAGTCGGACACTGCTTCTTATGATGCCCAGGCTGCTTGCAGTGATAACACTTACCCTTAGCCTTTATCACACCAGCAGTTGTGCCACCAACAGAGGGTTTTGAGTCTTTTTCTTCTTCTGACAACCTTTCGGCTTAGAAGCAAAACCTGCCTCAAAATTCAATGCCATAGGAGGAACTTGTTGCTTGATAATAGTCTCTGCCGACTGTAGCTGATTCAGCAATTTCGTAAGTGACAAATCCATTTTGTTCATGTTATAATTTAGGCAAAATTACTGAAAATTGTCAAGCAGAGTCTGCATGATCATTTCAACCTGCGTATCCTTATCAATGTTAGCTCCAAGGACTTCCAGTTCATTCAGAAGACTCATCATCTTCAGAACATGGTCCCTAACCGATGAACCTTCAACCATTTTGGTTTTCAGAAGAGCTTCCATGGTTGTTTGTTTAGCCGCACGGTTCTGATCTCCAAATATTTCTTTGAGATTTTCCAGAATGTCATAGGTAGATTCCATTAACTAATGCTGATGTTGCAGAACATTTGACATAGATGCCAGAATGTAACATCGCGTTATCTCATCAGCCTTGACCCATTTCTGATAAGCCTTTTTTTCATCATCCGTAGCATCATCTCCAGGTTTTTCTGGACACACCTCATCGAGCACAAATTTGTACTCTTCAGCAATTAGGACAATATCTAAGTTTCGTTTCCAATCAACATAATTCGGACCCTCAAGTTTGTTTTGAGTAAGAATAGCAGTAAGAGGATTGAAAGTAGTCATTGTTAATCTGGGAGACAATTTCATTAAATAGATCAAAATCAGTCATGTTTATTTGAATATTAAAATTCAAAACACACTACATATATATAATCTATGCACCTTGAATAATAAATTTTGATGGGAAAAAAAGCTATTCTTGCAACATACATATATAATGACAGATTATTCACTCCATGAATTTAGACAGGCCATACTCAGATGGAGAGTAAATTATTAATTTAAGTCAAGTGAATATCAATATTTAATATATATATATATATATACTAGTTCTATTGAAGCAATATGCATACTCAAATGGAGAGTGAATACAAGTAATTAACAACTAGGATAACCTAGCGATTATCCATAACGAGTTTATCCGATATGGAAGAAGACCTACGTCAACGTGTAAAATATCACTAGTATTTTAACCTTGTAGTCCATAGGAAACGATCCTTACCATTACTGGAATAAAAATAACTCAAAATTTTATTTTTTTGAAAAATTTTCAGAAAATCAATAAAACGTCCAAAATACCATGTAAACGATCCCGAAAGTCCAAAAATGACTTAAATCATGAGCGAAGAATTTGAGTATGCTCACTGGGCCATTTCTCATGGACCTGCTAAGTTTCAGGTCAATCGGAGTCCGTCAGTATGTTGACCTTCGATTTTCTGGCCAATTCGGCCAAATAGTGACTTTTGCATTTTGCATGGAATAATGTAATTTTAAGATTATTCTAATCAAATATCATAAATTATAAGCATATATACATGATATTCAGAATAATCATAATACTCAGATCAAATATTCATGTTAAGAACAATGCAGTTTTGCAGAATTCAAAACCAATCTTTGCATGTAATTCAAAACTTGCATATTAACATGATACTAATCTTATTGTTCATCCTAATCATTTAATTAGACGTGAGTAGGCTCTGTTACCAATTGTTGGATTATATATCACAGCGGAAGTAATCACATTATCTTATTCACGTGTGAATTAAATAATTAGCACATGCGGAGATTATACGAGTTACCTCTTGAAGCGTGAACAAAGAAAATCGATATCCTTCTCCAGTTCCACAATTGCAAAACATCAACAACCTTCCACAGTCTTCTACTGTGTTACCAAAAAGAAAATTAAAAATAGAGAACTTCGGGTGGGCGAAATTCAAGGAAGAAAAACGTGTTGTTTTTTTAGTTTAAAAAACGGCCAGCTATATACCATGTATATATAGCTACATTTTTTAGGTTAAAAATCCTTTTCTAAAATCTGTTAGGTTTTCTTCTTCCATAAGGAAAAGTTTCCTTTATTTCCTATTATTTAGGCACAGTAGGGAATACAAAATTTAATTAACAAGGCTTCATATAATGGAATTAATTTTGAAATTTTGAAATTAATTTCTACCATAATAAATTACGAATTATTCCACTAAAAATTCGTAATTGCACTCCTTAGTTCAATTTAGAAACTCTTCCATAAGATCTTATTTAACTCCCCATGTTAAGATTCAGATAATAACCAATCAAATTAAATTACTAACAATTTAATTTATTGATTAATTCCTTTAGACTTTCAATTAACTTATTTCACGCGTCGGATACAAAATCCACCGGCCGGGTTTACACACAAAAATTTATAATTTTTCATAAAGGAGTATCATCAATCTCAAAAAAACTGAGACATGCATTTTGTCAATTAATTATTACTTCGCCAATGTATACCGTTATTGTCCAAACCAGGCTTATTGACCCACGAAAGAATCTCGCCTTTTAATAAATCAAAACAATAAATGATATATACAACTAATAATAATTATATCAAGATTAAAAGCATAAGTACATTGAATGGACTAGAAAAATTATTTTATTAAGTCAGTGTAAAATACCTATCTCTACTTGATCCATTCAATACATACAAAATGTACTAGCACAAGAAGTTGGAATTAAACCATTCCCATAATCAAGATAAATTATATTTAATCTTGTGCTACAACCATTCCGATGGCTTGTCCAATTCCATCATTAGATTGTGAACATAAACTTTATGACTTATAAGAACTGATGATTTAATCTTTCGTGTATAAGCTAAACTCTATACACTAAATCATCTACTATATAAGCAACGGACACACAAACAAATACATGATCTATTTAAAATAAAACTTTATTGAATTGAATAAATAAATAAATAATTATTCTATAGAATACTATAACAATACGCACGATTTAAAGTGTAACGACCCGGTCGATTATTTTTTAAATTTAGGCCCCGATCCCCTATTAACTATTTCCCCTAAGTTTATTTTCGCTATTTTGGTTTTCCAGGAAGTTCGGTGTTGAGTTTTGGAGAGTTTTGGGACACTTAGTCCCTAAACGAGAGCTTAAGTGTTGGAAAATGGTCCGTAGTCGGAACAGTGTGAAGACGGCCTCGGAATGGAAATTTGATGGTTTCGTTAGCTCCGTTAGGTGATTTCGAGGTTGGGAGCATGTTCGGAATGAATTTTAGAAGTTCGTAGCTAATTTAGGCTTGAATTGGCGAAGTTAGTATTTTGGCGATTTTTGGTTGATAGGTGAGATTTCAATCCGAGGGTCAGAACAGAATTCTGAGAGTTGTTGTAGCTTCGTTAGGTGATTTGGGATATGTGTGCAAACTTTCAGGTCATTCGGACGTGTTTTGGTTGGGTTTTTGATCGAATGCATGTTTTGGAAGTTTTAGATGAACTTAGGCTTGAATTCGATGTAATTTGAGGGTTTTGGCATTTTAGGTGTTTTGAGGATTGAAACAAGTTTGAATAATGTTTTAAGATGTGTTGGTGCTTTTGGTTGAGGTCCCGGGGGCCTCGGGTGTGTTTCGGGTTATATTGCGCTCTTATTTGATATTTCAACATCGTATCTTTGGACCTAAAGGGATACCATTTTAAGTAAATGAGCTCCAAATTAAGTTTTTATTGAACCATTAGATCCGTATCATAATTTTGAAGCCATAGCAAAAAGAATCTTCGAATTTGGACATCGTATGAGGGAGTTATGCTCATTTCCGTGTCGAGAAAGTGTTGGTTGTTGTCATAACCGCAGAAGCAGAAATTGGCCGCAGAAGCGGGACCACTAAAGCGGAAATTTTGCCAAGGAAGCAGTACCGCAGAAGGAGAAAATTTTCCGCAGAAGCAAAAACAAGCGTGGTTTCAAGTTGACTTGCACTTGTTCGAGGTAAGTGGCTTGTCTAACCTTGTGTGGGGACTTTGTCCCTTAGGATTTGATATTTGTTAATTGAATGCCTTGTACATAAGGTAACGAGTGCATACTTGAGCTAATTTTTGAAAATCTGTTTTTATTTGGAGTATTTAAATTGAGTTTTCTTGCTTACCTATTTTACTCTAATTGCAAATTAGACTGTGTTAGTTAGAGGAGCATGTTTAGTTGACTTACTTGCCTATTTGCTTAAACTGCCTTGTTTGTAATCTATGAAGTATGTTAGGCTATAATTTACTATTAGTTGTTATGAGTTTGGTATTTATTTGATATTTTGAGTTGTTATTATTTGTTTAAATTTGGGACTACGGGACGGCATCCGGGGAGATCCCCTGCACGTTTTATGTTCTGGATTGGGAGTGCGGGATACCAAGAGATTCTCGGGATACCAAGAGATCCCCGAATCATTATTGAGGATACCAAGAGATCCTCGAATCATTATTGAGGATACCAAGAGATCCTTGGGATACCAAGAGATCCCCGAATTATTATTGAGGATACCAAGAGATCCCTGAATCATTATTGAGGATGCCAAGAGATCCTCGGGATACCAAGACGTCCCCGAATCATTATTGAGGATACCAAGAGATCCCCGAATTATTATTGAGGATACTAAGAGATCCCCGAATTATTAATTAGGATACCAAGAGATCCTCGGGATACCAAGAGATCCTCGATTATCATGCATGTTGTGAGCAGTATTTACCTTGTATTGTTTTGTTTCAGCTTTCTATTACGGCATTCCTTATTTATCCCGTTTCGATTCTCATTGTAGACTTTATCTATATTGTTCCCTTTATCTTATCATTTATTATGTTTATTTAGTAGGGCCCTGACCTTCCTCGTCACAACCCAACCGAGGTTAGGCTTGGCACTTACTGAGTACCACTGTGGTGTACTCATGCCCCTTCTACGCATGTTTTTTATGTGCAGATCCAGGTTCCTCCACCCAAGCGTACTATCATCGAGGCGGAGAGATCTAGCGGAGACTTCGAGGTATATCTGTAGCGTCAGCAGACCGAAGAGTCTCCTTTTACAGTATTTTTTTTAGCCTGTGATTCCTGTGAGTTTCCGGGTTTTGGGAGTTTGTTTTGGATTTTGTGATATGAGTTGTATTATGCTAAGTGGCACTTATATACAGTCAATTTTCAGTTGTTTGCTTCCGCAAGTTAGTTTTGTTTTCCGCAAGTTGTATAAATTCCGCATTGTTAGGTTTACCTAGTTGTAGGGACTAAGTGCCATCACGACATGTTCACGGAGGGTGAACTGGGGTCGTGACATATAGTATATCCTAACACTCACAACCATTGCTTTCCCTCTCTCTTCTTCTCACATCTTCTACACATATGATTCAAAGGGCCGTGTATTTTCTGCTTATCTACGAGAGGCTATGTAACTGTTAGGAAAATTTCCACTTCATTTTATTCCTTATCGTGCGTCATTTATTCAGTTTGGAGCCTATATCATATGTTCTTTTTGCATCCACTCGTGTATTGAAATTGCACACTCGGTATCAATTACGCGCCGACGGTTTGTGATGCTATAGAAGGATTATGAGGGAGACAAGAATTTGCTCAACCATTGTTGTTGCGTGCCATCCATATCAATAATGCAGGCGTATTGAGAGATCATTCAATTTTGCACATAGGGGTGCAATAGGTTCTGACATCTGGTTGATAAGTACAGTCTTAAGAAGGTTTACTTAATTTCCTAATCGCCACAGTAATGGTAGAGTCATGAGGTGGATGTAGATCTAAAGATAGTTGGTGGTAATAGAGACTATGTGGTTCCTATGAGATGTCTATTTAGCGAAGGGTACAACTAGCAACCGAGATACTGGAGGAAGTGAGTTTAACTATCCTAAGAATGACATATGCCAAACGAATGGCTTGAGGTGTCTTATGATGGTGACATACGAGCGATAAATGTTAGTATCGTGAAGTATCAAGATGTATTTTATGGCTTTGTACAAAAGTGAAGAGAGTCCACTATCAACGATCAAATTGTGGGTCATTCGTCATGTCAGATTTGACCTGACATATATTTATATGGTATTCAAAAGTTCTCTAAAACTTGTATATGAATAAGAGCTGAGATTTTATGGGATTATGTTGAGAATTTTGATATTCCTATGTCCATAATAATTCTACATTTCAGTATCAGCAGGGAAATGGAAATAATTTTAGAATACTCGCGGTGCCCCAGTTAATCAGGGCACTCTCATGGGATAATCATCTTTTAATGTACCACTATCATGGGATTCCTTAAATGGTTATTCTAGTTATCTGGCACAGACTCAATATGGGTAGCCGAACTGTAGATGAGTTGTTATGAATGTGGTGATAGTAGAAACATCATGAGAAGTTGTCCCAGACTTGGGAGAAATCTGTTTCATCAGAACACTCGGTCCACACACTCCATCATAGTTACTAATCTACATACACTACAAGTTAGAGATGGAGGGAGAGAAAGTATATGTCACCTGAGAGGTGGAGGCCGACCTATTGATATAATTGTTATGGTGTGGCTGAGGCCTCTACACCAGATGGTGTCATTACAGATACAAATTCTGATTGTTATAAAAAAATAATATTTTTCCTTAATTTGTTTTGGTTCTGAAAATTTAGGTAAGTTCTCTTAATATGCTCCACTCATGAGTGAGCTTTGTAATCCTGAAATCTACTTATGTGAATACACACGTTGGGATATTATATGGGGATAGCTATTTCTATCATTATGTGTTGGTCACTAAGAATAGCTACGAGGCTAAAATAGACTTTCTATTACTTACTACAGTGGATTTTGATGTGATTTAATGATAATTAAATGCAATTGTGAATTATAGGACCTATCATTATGAGGATTCATTATAATTTGTAATTTTCTTTGACGAAATTTTTTTTTAAAAGAAGAAGGAAAGGAAATGAAAATTTTCAGTTGGCACAATGTGCAAATACTTGTGATTCAGAGTTGAGGATGAGATCCTCAAATTTTTATATAATGTGAAATATTTTAAACCGAGCTACAAGCTGCGGTGGATGTTATATAAGGACAAGGTCCTGGTGGTGAAAAGTTTATGTGTTTAAAATTCTCCTTTTATGAAATTTAAAATTTCGTACTATATTTTAAATGGGAGTCATACCTGTTAGGCTTATTTGATAATTCTTGTATATTTTCTGCTCATATTCAACCATTTTTGTGTTGTAAACGTTGATTTTTAGCCTATGAGACGGGAGCGCAGGTGGCGATAAATGTGACTTATTAATTCGGGTGAGTAATTATGAGGTCTCCATGCCTCGTTGTAAGTAAAGTGAAGGTTTGAAACAAGATGTTTGTTAACATAAGGCTAATTGGAATTGCTGTAATTTATGAACAACTTTTATGGCCAGAGACGTGGTTATGGGCATACATATGATGTGCTTCATGTCTAGATATCATTAAGATAATGCGATGCTTGAAATGCTAAGATTAGTGTTACTGATATATACATTGTGGTATTTCATTGGGTTGTGGATGTATTGTTAGGAATTATTTTGGTGTTACTATGGCAGGTGGATAGGCCTAATTACAGGGGAGGCTCTGCTGAAATTTCTGGAATATTTGGGAGTTAGAAAAATTTGAGACATTAAGATGTACGAAGAAAGAGATAAGTTACGTTGTGTATTTGAGGACGAATGACCATAAGTATGGGAGAATGTAACATCCTGAAGAAAAATAATTTTGAAGTATTTAAGCGCTATTAAAAGTTGAAGAGTGTTGAAATAAGACTAATGCAGTGTGATGATGTGGAATTCGGATCCTATGATGAATGGCAGATTTTGAAGTTTGGGTCCTGTCCTAAGGTTATGGACTAAGGATGAGGTGAAACATTCAGTTAAATTGAAAGATCAGTTACAGAAATTTGCTTGATAAGGGTTTTATTCTGCCCAGTGTATCACCTTAGGGTGCCCCTGTCTTGTTTGTGAAGAAGAAGGATGGTTCCATGCGTTTGTGTATTATTTATCGCCAGTTGAACAAGGCTACAGTGAAGAACCGTTATCATTTGCCTCGTATTGATGATCTGTTTGACTAGCTTCAGGGCGCACGGGTGTTTTCTAAGATTGACTTGCACTCAGGTTACCATTAGTTGAAGGTTCGGGATCCAAATGTCCCGAATACTGCTTTCAAGACTCGGTATGGTTACTATTTGTACGGTGTGCCTTGTAAGATTTATACTGATCACGGGAGCTTCCAGCACCTGTTCAAGCAAAAGGATCTAAATTTGCACCAGAAGATGTGGTTAGAGTTACGAAAGTATTATGACATCACTATCATGTATCACCCGGGCAAGTTCAATGTAGTGGCCGATGCATTGAGTCGCTGGGCAGAGAGTTTGGGAAGTTTGGCTTACCTACCAGTATTAGAGAGGCCTATGGCGATAGATGTTTGGGCCTTATCCATCCAGTTTGTGAGATTGGATATTTCGGAGCCTAGTCGGGTGTGTTGATCGGTGCCTCAACTGTGATCAGGTTAATTATGAGCACCAAAAACTCGGTGGGTTGGTTCGAGCCGGGTGAGGCTAGAGTATTGACACAGACTTGGTTCAAAATGCTTTGGAGAAGGTTAAGGTGATTCGGGATAGACTCCGTACAGCCCAGTCCAGACAAAAGAGCTATGCGGACCAGAAGGTTCGTGATATTTCCTATACACTGGAAAGCAAATTTTGCTTCGTGTTTCGCCTATGGAGGGCATTATGAGATTTGGGAAGAAGGGGAAGTTGAGTCCGAGGTTTATTGGCCCTTTTGACGTATTGAAGAGTTTTGGAGAGGTTGCTTATGAACCTCCTTTATCTCCCAACTTGGCAAGAGTTCATCCAGTATTTCATGTTTTAATGCTCTGAAGATATCACGGGGACCCGTCGTACATGTTGGATTTCAGCTCAGTCCAGTTGCACAAGGATTTATCTTAGGTTGAAGAGCCAGTGGCTATATTGGACAGACAGGTCAGAAAGTTGAGATCAAAGAACATTGCTTCAGTAAAGGTTTCGTGGCGGGGTCAGCCGGTCGAGGATGCGACTTGGGAGACCGAGCGGGATATGCGCAGCCGATACTCTCATATTTTCACTACTTCAGGTATGCTCTTTATGCTCGTTTGAGGACGAATAAATGTTTAAGTGTGAGAGGATGTAACTACCCATCCGGTCATTTTTGAATTTTATGCCCCGATCCCCTATTAATTATTTCCCCTAAATTTATTTCCGCTATTTTGGTTTGCCGGGATGTTCTGTGTTGAGTTTTGGAGAGTTTTGGGACACTTAGTTCCTAAACGAGAGCTTAAGAGTTGGAAAATGGTCCGTAGTTGGAACAGTGTGAAGACAGCCTCAGAATGGAAATCCGATGGTTCTGTTAGCTCCGTTAGGTGATTTCGAGGTTAAGAGCGTGTTCGGAATGAATTTTAGAAGGGCGTAGCTAATTTAGGCTTGAATTTGCGAAATTAGTATTTTGGCCATTTCCGATTGATAGGTGAAATTTTGATCCGAGGGTCGGAACGGAATTCCGAAAGTTGCTATAGCTTCGTTAGGTGATTTGGGATATGTGTGCAAAATTTCAGGTCATTCGGACGTGTTTTGGTTGGGTTTTTTATCGAATGCGTGTTTTGAAAGTTTTAGAGGAACTTAGGCTTGAATTCGATGTAATTTGATGGTTTTTGCATTGTTTGAAGTATTTTGAGGATTGGAACACGTTTGAATAATGTTTTAAGATGCGTTGGTGCTTTTGGTTGAGGTCCCGGGGGCCTCGGGTGTGTTTCAAGTTGTATTGCGCTCTTATTTGATATTTCAACGCCGTATCTTTGGACCTAAAGGGGTACCATATTAAGTAAATGAGCTCCAAATTAAGTTTTTATTGAACCATTAGATGCGTATCGTAATTTCAGAGTCATAGCAAAAAGAATCATCGAATTTGGATATCGTATGAGGGAGTTATGCTCATTTCTGTGACGAGAAAGTGCTGGTTGCTGTCATCACCGTAGAAGCGAAAATTGGCCACGGAAGATGGACCGCAAAAGCAGAAATTTTACTGCGGAAGCAGTACCGTAGAAGCAGAAAATATCCGCAGAAGCGAAAAAAAGGGCCTGGGCAGAGATCTTAAGTTCTGAAAATGGGACTTCGTTCCCATTTTCCATTTTTGACTTCTAGAGCTCGGTTTTGGGAGAAATTTTGAGGGTTTTCGCGAGCAACGATTGGATAACGATTCTTTACTCTCTTATGCTTAATACCTACTAATCTAATAATGATTCCCTTTATATTTTTGGATTTTTGAATGAAAAATGGGTCAAAATCTTTACACTAAATTATTGAGTTTTGAGTGGGTATTGACCTCCGATTTGAGAGATTTTTATATGGGTAGACTCGTGAGAGTACGAGGGTTCTGAAAATATAAAATTTATCCGATTCTGAGACGTGGGCCCGAGAGGCATTTTGGTCATTTTACATAATTTCGCATATTAGCTTAGAATTTAATTGTAGAATCAATTACTTGAATTATTATTTACAATATGCAATTTAATTGAATAGATTTGAGCCATTTGGAGTCAGATACTCGTGGCAAGAGCGTGGTTTTCGGTTGACTTGTACTTGTTCGAGGTAAGTGGCTTGTCTAACCTTGTGCGAGGGATTTTATCCCTTAGGATTTGATATTTGGTAATTGAATGTCTTGTACGTGAGGTGAAGAGTGTGTACTTGAGCAAATTGTTGAAAATTTGTTTTTATTTGGAGTATTTAAATTGAGTTTTCTTGCTTACCTGTTTTACTCTAATTTCAAATTAGCCTGTGTTAGTTAGAGGAGCATGTTTGGTTGACTTACTTGCCTATTTGCTTAAACTGCCTTGTTTGTAATATATGAAGCATGTTAGGCTAGAATTTACTATTATTCGTTATGAGTTTGGCATTTATTTGATATTTTGAGCTATTATTGTTTGTTTAAATTTGGGACTACGGGACGACATCCCGGAAGATCCCCTGCACGTTTTATGTTCTGGATTGGGAGTGCGGGATACTAAGAGATCCTCGGGATACGAAGCGATCCCCGAATCATTATTGAGGATACCAAGAGATCCTCGGGATACTAAAAGATCCCCAAATTATTATTGAGGATACCAAGAAATCCTCGGGATACCAAGAGATCCCCGATTATCATGCATGTTGTGAGCAGTATTTACCTTGTATTGTTTTGTTTCAGCTTTCTATTACGGCATTCCTTATTTATCCCGTTTCGATTCTCGTTGTAGACTTTATCTATACTGTTCCCTTTATCTTATCATTTATTATGTTTATCTCAGTAGGGTCCTGACCTTCTTCGTCACTACCCAATGAGGTTAGGCTTGGCACTTATTGAGTACCGCTGTGGTGTACTCATACCCCCTTCTGCGCATGTTTTACATGTGCAGATCCCAGTTCCTCCACCCAGGCGTACTATCATCGAGGTAGAGAGATCTAGCGGAGACTTCGAGGTATATCTGCAGCGTCCCGCAGACTGAAGAGTCTCCTTCCTTATTCTATATGTAGTGTTTAGATTCTATCATACTTTTGATATAGACATTCTGGAGATTAGAGCATTTACAGTATTTCTTTTAGCCTGTGCTTCCTGTGAGTTTTCGAGTTTTGGGAGTTTGTTTTGGATTTCGTGATATGGGTTGTATTATGCCAAGTGGCACTTATATACAGTAAATTTTCAGTTGTTTGCTTCTGTAAGTTAGTTTTATTTTCCGCAAGTTGTATAAATTCCGCATTGTTAGACTTACCTAGTTGTAGGGACTAGGTGCCATCACAACATGTTCACGGAGGGCGAACTGGAGTCGTGACATATAGTATATCCTAACACTCACAACCATTGCTTTTGCTCTCTCTTCTTCTCATATCTTCTATACATATGTTTCAAGGGGCCGTGTATTTTCTGCTTCTCCCCATGTGTCACCTGCTTGCAATGTAAGAAACTTGAAGCGTAGAAGTCTACCATTGAAAACCATTCAAAGCTTTCTTTCGAAAATAAGATTTTTTTTTTAGTTTGTTAATTGTTTGGATTGGGTGTTGTTCCAATTGATTGAAAATATTGAAAGGAGTTCAAAATTTAAATTTGAAGCAGTTTTGAGCCAGATTTGAGTTAAATTTCAGAAAAGACATAAGGAAGAAGACGGAGTCAGTTTTCTGTATAATTATGTATAATATTGTATAATAGTGTATATGAGTGTATAAACACATCCTATACGTTATTATACACTTTTATACAAGTATTCGTGGCCGAACTTCTTCCACGATTTTCAATTACAATTCTTGTTCAAAATCAGTCCAATCTCTATTAAATAACTTCAAATTTTTTATACAACCTTCTTATACTATTTGTAACAAGTCTAAATAACATCCACTTCAAATTTTTCACAAAATCAAATTCGGATTTTAAAGCCACATATTTAAGGTTGTTAAAAAATCTAATTTTCACCACCTAAATGAATTTAGTTTGTTGAACTAATATTTGAGTCAAAGTTATGAACAATCTTTTTTAAAAGTTAAATAGTAATTGCGAGAATATATTGAAGTTGGATGTTGAATCTTAGCCTATCAGTTTTGGATTAGTTGGTTGTAAATTGAAATATTGGCTATAAAATTAAAAAGTAAGTAGCCTCATTATTCTTATGTGAAATTTTTCTATTTTTATATTAGTTACATGTAAATATAAATAATTTTCGAGAAAATGCACATAAAACTACAAAGTAGATTGTGATTGACCACAAAATCAATTAATTGCAGTATGCATATTCTAATTTCTTGTATATACATTTCTCATTGTCAATTCACCTCAACCTCTATCCTACCCCTCCAAAAAACAAAACAAAAATAATCACAAGAAAATGGAAGTACTATAAACCGGCAATAATGGGAGAAAAATCTCCGCAAAAATCAGAAATCCCAGACGCCAACCAAAGCCTCTCGTTAAAAACCCCCTGCATATCCTCCGGTATAAACGGCGTCCGACATAGCGGACAAGTCTTTTGATCATGGTCCATCCAACGGTCCAGACAGCTCCTATGAAATATGTGACGGCAATTTGTGAGCCGTCGGATCTCATCGTCCCCATCAAACTCGTACAAGCAAACCGCACAACTCTCTGGTGGGTCCACTAGCTCGGAAAACTTGACAACCGGTAAAAGCTCCCGGATTAGAACAGCCGACAAGGAATATTGTAGCTCCGAACAAGATTCTGGTCGGGCTAGAAACGGCATTTCGGGTTCTAGAAAATCCCCAAGACCAAGAATAGTTAAAAGTGTGCAAATGAATTTTCTAATGTAACCCAAAATTGTAAGAATGTGTAAGAGCAATTTTGGAAGAAATAGGTCCGTGTAGCCTACTGGAAAACCCATAATTGTTACTTGTCTATATAAACAAAAATTAAGCTGAATGATTGACAGCAGAAATGAGAGATGAAGATAAAAAAAAATTTCCCTAAGATTGACAGTAGAACTGACTGTTATTTTTGTTGTTGAGGAGAGAAAACGGGAACGGGGAAGGTTGGGTTATATAAGGGGGTTACTGGTTAAGAAATGATGAAAAGACGGAAATGGGGTTGAGGGGTATAGACGAAAAATTGGACGGGGGAGGGGGTTAGTAAGGGGAGCCGGAACCAAAATGTGGTTCTTTTGGATAAGTAGCACCTTAATAGGTATAAAAAATATATATATTTTATATATATAGAGCCCAAATATTGGACGTTATACCTTAACGTTAATTGTGCCGTTAATATATAGTGCCGAGTATTGAGGAACTATACATGAAAAGCTGACACTAACAGGTATAGCGCCCAAATACCAATGCTATACCCCTTTTTTTTTAAAAACCAGCCGTCTTTTTCAATACGACGATTTTGCTTCTTCTTCCTCAATATTTTTATCTCCTCTTCTTCTTGGTCCCACACTCCCATACTCACTGCCCCACTATTTTTTTTAAAAAAAAAATTTGAATCCCCCCGTCACATAAAAAGTGAAGAACGTAGATCCCACATTCGAGTAGAACTTCGTTGATTCACACTTCCGAAGTCAAAATTTCAATCTATTTACTTTATGAAAATTCTAAATCGAGGTATTTCGGTTTATTTTAAATTGAAACTTTTATAATAATCCATATTATTTGATTTGTATGTGTTTCAGTTTGTATTTTTTTTTCCGAAACTAGCATGTTAAATTTATCCGAATTTAATATTAGTATTTTATAAGAAAATATAAATTTGTCTGTTAATATCCTGATTTATATACATGTGTTTTCATGTCGTTTTGTGTTTTATTTGCAATTAATTTTATTTGTTGTTTATGCTTAGTTTAGATGATTTTTTAGCATAGTAAAATCTAGACCTTTTTAGCGTAGTAAAATATAGACTCTTTTAGCGTAGTAAAATTTAGAGCCTTGTAGCGTAGTAATGTGTAGTATTTTAGCTTAAAATTCCTTTTGTTTAAGTATCTTATATTGATAGTTGAAAATGCAAACTTTTTACAATTAAGAATTGTATTAACACACATAATTACTAATGTTAATTTGGTGCCACTAGGCCTCAAAATATCAAGCCCGGATATATATATATATATATATATATATATATATATATATATATAAACATAATTATTAAATTATGTACAATTAAGTTATTAAAAATATGAATTTAAATTATAAAACAAACACATAATTATTAATGATAGTTTGGTGCCACTGGGCCTCAAAATATCGAGTCAAGAATCCATATATATATATATATATATATATATATATATATATATATAATTTGAACAATTAAGTTTTTAAAAAATATGAATTTAAATTATAAAACAAATACATAATTATTAATGATAGTTTGCTGCTACTGGGACTCAAAATATCGAGCCTGGAACGCATAGGTATAATTTTTGTATAACGCTAAAAGTTGTGTATCTCAAAAAATTAATATTTAATATACAAAATAAAATACAATTAATGTTGTTTTAATTTACAGTTGACGACATGGACACGACTATATATCCCGACCCTCGGACGTTGGATCTATTAGCCCTACAGCCCAGCATAGATCGGAGTATATATGAGACGGACATTTGCTTACGCAGACTTTCCAGGCCAGGAGAGTGGATCTATTGTGGGACTTTTTGAGTCATAGAGTTCTACATCCCCCCGTTGTCTATTACATAGAGGAGATAGGATTATATAGGATGATTAGGATTGGCCAGATACAGCTCGACTGGGCTTTGACCTTGGCCTTGATTGAGCGGTGGAGACCGGAGACGCACACTTTCCATCTGCCCATCGGCGAGGCCACCATCACACTCCAGGACGCTGAGATTTTATATGGCCTGTCCGCCGATGGCTTGCCAGTTTTACTGCCTATGACCATGAGATATTATTCGCGGTAGTCTTATTGGGATATGCTTCACATGCTCACCGATTTCAAGCCGGAGGACAAGACTGTAGCGTCTAGTTCCAGTCGTATGTAGTTGGTCCCCATTAGAGACCACCTGGTGCAGATCCACCATACGATCACCGACGTGTCAGCGGAGGTAGATGTACATCGATATACAAGGTTATTGTTGCTCCTTCTACTTGGGAGGTCTTGTTCCTGAACACTTTGGGGAACCTAGTGAGCCTCCATTTTTTGTATCATGTTGGCTGGTTCGAGGATACAACCATCTACAGCTAGGGTGGTACTGTTATCTTATATTTGTACAGATAGATGTGTCGGGCTTGCATCGGCACACAGAGAGACGTTGGTGGCTTTCTGCCGCTTCTACAAGTGACAACATATTCAAATAATATGTCCATTAGTTACAATTCTACCTAGTTATAGTTAATCTTATACTTTACGTCAACTTTGTATGTTAGGTTTAGGCTTGGGAGTGATTTCTGCAGTTTCAGCCACCTGTACCACAACTACTGGCTAATGTAGAAATTCTACATCTCCCTCTAGCTTGTAGGTGGGTTATGCGTCATACTCTTGCACGAGAATATGATGCCCATCATAATCTCCCCCTTTGCAGGGATGTGTTGGATCTGCTGGAGGACGCGCAGATAAATTTCTAACCAAACTTACCTGTTATAGATTAACTTAGTGTTGCGCATACTAATGGTTTGTATTCTTATTTGATAGTTCATTTGCACGCCGTACATCGATGAGGTGATAGGTACCCTGCCAGTGTATTGCACGTTCGGCCGACATATTTGGAGGGCTTCTGTCCCGCTCATATGCCTCGATATTGCCGAGCATCACGCCTCCGACCAGGTATTTCGTCAGTTTGGTGTGCCGCAGCCTATACCGAGTCCACCTGCATGGCATACTTTATATTATGAGAGGGATGATCGGTCCAGGACGGACGACACATTTATGTCATGGCTTGACCAACAGTTAGGTACTTGTGACAGACAAGGGGACTTGACTCCACCTCCGCAGCACTTTCCTATTCAACGTTATATGGCATGGTGCCGCACTCTTTCCCGACTTTTTATTGGGAACCCAGTTTATCAGGCACACGGTCGGTACGTCCCATACGCCGGGAGACACGAGGCCCTGGTATGTTTTCTGTTATTATTAATTATATACCTATCATTTATTGCCAAATACGTAGTTTATATTTTTTACTTTGTGCAGGCGACTGGATTGCATACCGTCTATCATATGGGGCAGCAGATGCAGAGTCATGTCCACGATCCTATGGCCATGTAGGAGTATAGTCGTCGATTCATGGATGTGGCTACCCAGACACTGGAGCGAGCCCGATCGGATTAGCGTTTGGCACACAAGGTTGATTATATGGACCCAGCGCAGTACCAGCGAGGTCGTGGTATCCCACGAGCTAGTGGTGCCCGACGAGCTGGTAGTGGCGAACGACGTGGTCGTGGGCGGAGAGGAGGTGGTCCCCAGCAAGGGGGCGTTGAGGCTACTATTGATGATGTTGATGTTGATATGGTAGGTGGCATGCATGAGATGGACATGCCGTCTTACAGCCTTGGAATTTATCGCACTCCAGTGCCATCGCAGGTGATCCCGTCGAGTCAATTATTGATCATGGGCTCAGATATTCAAGGAGTGGATTGGGCAGGTATGAGTTTATTATTATTGAATTTGAATTTGTTTTAACTATAACTTATTTATTTTCTTTAACTTTATTAATTTTCTTTTTAAGGTTTCATGCAATGCTGCGACAGATGACTACATTCAAGATCCAGACACGATGATGGTATGACAATATAAATTGTTGTGAATTGTTATATAGTTTTCTATACTAAGTTTCATATTATTATGTAGCCTTCTACTGGACCTGACAACACCACCGATACATGTCATCATGCGCCGCATCCGGCTATAAAGAGACAACTTGATGATGATAATCCTGATAGCGTACCCGGGCGAGAAGGGATGCACCTCAAGCCAGCGGCTGCATTGAGACAAACCGAATACAGGACACATTGATTCGGCCTTCCTTTTTTTTTCTTTTTAATTTGGTGTGAATAATATTTTTGTATATATTAACAACAATATTTAATCGAATATACCCATTAATTTTTTTTTAGTTCTCCATTCATTTGATAGTTTCATATAACAACACAAGTACTTAAACTTAACTTCCACTTCAATTAAAATAAAATTTAGTACAACAAACAAGGAAAACATTACTACAGCACAAACACAAACATAGAAGGCCAACATAATAAAAATACATGAAATATGAAAAATACACTAAACACATACATGCCAATGTTTAGCCCAGTTGTTATTTATTCTCCGCTCCAACCACTTAAATCGTTCTTCCAGTTGTTCTTTTTCTTCTTCTACCTCTTTCAGTTTTGCCTTCACCTCCGCAAGTTCCCGTTTATATATTTTTTTTTACGTTCCTTTTGTGCTTCACAATTCCACCGTGTTTACCATTTTGCTTCTCCTACCTCCTTCAGTTTCTCCCTCAAGCCTGCAATAATTCTATTGCTTTCTTTTTCATGTTCCCGTTGTCTTAAACACACATTATGAAGATACCGCAGTTGTTCTATGTAGCATTCCCAATAACATGGTTTATCAACCCATTTCTCAAAATCACAAATAGGTTCGTCGGGAACCTTGTAAAACTGGTTCATACAGTGCCAGTACCGGTGTACAACTTCACCATCGTCCCAACAATTTTGCATCGAGCATGCTTTTCCACACTTGCACTTTGATGGACGAAGATGTTGAGCCATTTAATGAAATATTTACTTTTAGTAAAAAACTCTTACTTTTAATGAAATATTTGCTTTTAGTAAATTTTGAGCACACAAAATAACTACAATGAGCACGTTATTTATAGGCGAGACAAAATACATAACGTACTATATAATGGCGCTATATTTTGCCTGTTAAATACCATATTGTTGACAAGACAACTTTATGTCAGTTGGTCAACTTTTTTAATTCGACAAGACAACACACACATAACGTAGTGTTCAACCGCGCTAAATACATAACATACTATGTAATGGCGCTATATTTTGCATGTTAAATATCATGATGTTGACAAGACAACTTTATGACAGTTGGTCAGCTTTTTCAGTTTGACAAGACAACACACACATAACGTAATGTTCAACCGCGCTAAATACCATAACGTACTATGTAATGACGCTATATTTTGCGTGTTAAATATCATGATGTTGACAAGACAACTTTATGTCAGCTGGTCAACTTTTCCAGTTCGACAAGACAACACGTACAAAACTGTATATTTAACCACGCTAAATATACAGAGAAATTTTATTAAATTATTATTAAATAGGTAAAATGAAAAAGTACAAGTCATAATTAACAAGCATAATTTTATTTCATAAATCTTGCAACATAGACATAACAACTAATTATTATAACATCAACTCATGGGTAGTTAGGTACACTAGAAGAACACCCACCCCGAGCTTGATTATTGTTGCCACCCAAAGGACATTTTCTACGGTCGTGTTCTATTTGCGAGCATATACCATATTTGCGCGCATAAACGGTATCACTAACATCCATTTAGTTCCGTATACGCGTTCTCTTCTGCACCTGTATTTTACGCAAATAGGACTTGTTACACACCATTTTAAATAGTTCTGAAGGCCAATAATGCTCAGCACCCACTGGCTGCAACTGACCACTATATGTGTTTAGGTACTTGAAAACACTATATTGTTGATCAACATAGTTGGTTGCACCTAAACCAACTTGTTGAAAGCACTTCATGGCATGTGAGCAAGGCATGTGGTAGATGGACCATTTAACCTTGTAGATTCATTTACAGTATGTACATTATTACCCCATTTTGATGAATAGCGGTGCAAACTTCAAAAATATTTCTTTCATTATCATACTGCAAAAATGAATGCCAATGTGCTTGGTGTCTGTATTTCTCAATCTCTTCATCGGTACTGGCATAAATTCAATACCCCTTTCCATCAATGACATTGCAGCTGCAGGCCTTTCAACAAACCTCTCCGCCATCTGCTTGAACGACATCCACACCATGGCTGTGACAGGCAATCCTCTTGCTGACTTTAATAACTCGTTGAAAGACTCTGACACATTTGTAGTCAGAGTTCCCCATCGCCTGCTACCATCCGCATGCAAAGTCCACTTTTCAGTGTTATGTCGCATTAACCAACAATAGGCTGCCTCGTCTTCTTGCCTGATATATTCCATGTGCCTCCGGAATTTATGTTGTTGGTGGTCTGTTGCTGCCATCCACATCAAATCATGCAGATCCTTTTTGGGGTATGCCTTCTGGAAATTGGCTTTAAGGTGCCTAACACAGTAACGATAGTAGGCATACGGTTCTTGCCATGCAGGCAAGTTCTCCATAAACTTACGATACCACCGTGCCGATCAAATATTAAATAGATACTGGAACACTATTTGACAACGTGCTCTTTCAAGTGGTTCAAAAATAATGTCCACGTCTCTTGGCTTTCATTGGCACAAATAGAAAAAGCTAGAGATAATATTTGTCCATTAGCATCTACTGCCATGTCTATCAATAGCTTGATATCGTACTTTCCATAGACATGAGTGCCGTCTATGGATATTACAGGGCGACAATGCGAAAAATCATCAATTGCTGGTTTTAACGCCCAGAACATGCAATTGAATATATATTCTGGTTTACCCGGACTCTGCTCAAGCTTCCACTCAACAACCGTCCCGGCTATTTGACAACGTGCTCTTTTCAAGTGGTTCAAAAACAACGTCCACGTCTCTTGGCTTTCATTGGCACAAATAGAAAAGCTAGAGGTAATATTTGTCCATTAGCATCTACCGCCATGTCTATCAACAGCTTGATATCATACTTTCCATAGACATGAGTGTCGTCCATGGATATTATGGGGCGACAATGCAAAAAATCATCAATTGCTGGTTTTAACGCCCATAACATGTAATTGAATATATATTCTGGTTTACCCGGACTCTGCTCAAGCTTCCACTCAACAACCGTCCCGGGGTTAAACTGCTGCAGTGCACCATGTACCTAGGTAGATCTGCAAATGACTTATCTCAGTTACCATAGACTATTTCAAATGCTTGTTTGCGCCCGAGATATGCCTTTCTTTTAGTAATGGTATGAACATGTTCCTTGTGGGCTGCTGTAATGCACTCTTTGATTTTATACCTTATGGACTGTTCGATGTGTGGAATAAGAACAAGAGAAATCAAGTCAACATCCAAGTTGAAGTGATTCCCGTGGAATGTGTCCATTTCGCATGTGTGGATGGGAATGCATTTACCCACTTTTCACATACCTGTCTTCTTCTTGGTCACACGCAACATCCAATTACATGGCCAAAACCACCTGCGGCAAACAGCCTTGTATACAGTCGGACTTGACTCCCATACCTGCATCTCATGACACTCTTTTACGTTTTGCATTTTACAAGCCCTGCTTAGGCGCGCTTTATCAGGAAAAAGCATCCCCTTTACAAGCACCGTTGGTCTAGACTCATCCCACATTGTTGTCCGAATTTCATCAAAATCCTTTATGAGATCTTCCACATCTGGCAAGGTTGGCAAGTTATCGATGTAAGGAATCTCCCTTGAATGAAACGACACTTCGGACTTGTACACTCTTCGTCTAGGGGGTGTCTCTTCAAATCAGGTCTTTCCTCCTCATCCTGCGCATCACCATCCTCACGAGGAAAGGGTGTCTCGTCTCCGAATTCATCGGCATTGTTATCGTAATCACTATTCTATTCATCGCTCTATGCATATGCCAGATCCCGATATAATACGTCATTTTTGGGCAATTGAGTGAGTACGGGTGGTTCAACTTGCTCGTTTTTACTGCACAACCAATAAAAATATAAGCTACTGAATTAATAAATCCTTTCCATATGGCTATATCGCTTTACTTACAAGTCGTAATGTGATGAAATTCCATGATGGACGTTTTCAATTAGGTGATGACTATCGAATGGGCCACTTGTAAAATTCATATCCGGCCGGTACCCCCTATTAAATATATGAGCGTTAATACAAATTCAATACACCAAAAATATACATAATTGACACATATGAAAATTGAAGTTTACCACTCATCTTGTGAATTATGGAAAGCAGGGTATAAATTATTTTCTCGATACTTATTCGCCGGCGGTGATAAGTTTAAATCAAGGAAAACTCTTTCATCTGAAACCTGTCCGGCGAAAACTGCTCCAGAATAACCACTCAATGACTGGGGTTATCTCTACTACGCACAACCTCATTTTTTGGAATGTCTTCGACCTTCACGTGCATCTCCAACATTGTGATTACAAGAAATTCCCGGCATTCATCCAGAGTCCTTAGAAAATCACTCAAAGTTTCATCATCGTCGATGTTAAACTCCGAGTAAAAAGCAACCCCTTGCGGAGTGACGGAATACGGATATCTTCCGATTACTTTTAGTATCGCTAAACGTTTCCTCGCACTCATTTTTTGTATAACAACGATATCAATTTATCGTACTCCATTGTAAGTGACAATTTAATATGATACTGAGCAGGTAAACTGTAGCCCACGGAGTTATTCTCCATCACAACCTCACCCCCAATATAATGAAACTCTTATTCTACGCTCTTCAGACATAATAAAAAAATGCTGGAGAATTTAACAACAATAAACGTTTTAACAAGAGTTAAAAAATCTTTTGAATGAATTTGTATACAATCCTAATCTCTTTATATAGAAAATGGCTTGCCGGGAATTTTTTTTATATATAGCGCTCAAAAAGTGGTCACTATACGCTTTTGAATTATTGAAGTCAGGAATTATTGGTGGGGCTGGGAAAAAGGTGTATAGCGTCCAAATACTGGACACTAAACAAAAAGTTTTATATATAGCATCCAGTATTTGGGCGCCATAACTGGGCGTGACAGCTTTTTATATATAGCACTCAAATACTTGGCACTATATATTAACGATACAGTTAACGTTAATATATAACGCTCAGTATTTGAACGCTATATATAAAAATATCTTTTTTTTACACCTATTAAGGTGTTGCTTATCTAAAAGAACCATATTTTAGTTCCAGACTCGATAGTAAGGGACGTGATAGTAGGGTCAGCAGATGCTGATGATATATGTCTGACCCATTTGGAGGTGTAGTAGTGTTTGTCGTACGATTTGAGCTGCTGGCAGTAGGACACGTTCTCTCCATGTCTCTATTTATTAGTCGTTTGGACAAAAAAGATATATACTAGTATTAAATTTTTTAAAAGAAATTGGAGGTGTAGTAGTAGGGTCAGCAAATGCTGATGATATATGTCTGACCCATTTGAAGGTGTAGTAGTGTTTGTCGTACGATTTGAGCTGCTGGCAGTAGGACGCGTTCTTCTCCATGTCTCTATTTATTAGTCGTTTGGACATAAAAGATATATACTACTATTAAATTTTTTAAAAGAAATTGGAGGTAAGTTTAAGATGAGTATTTAAAATTTAAAATTTGTGTTTGGATATATATATTTATTTTATTTGAAAAAATATTATAGTTTTATTAAGAAAAATCAATTTTGTATAGGTCCAACTTCGACATTCACAACTACTACCGAGTACGACGAGGAACACAGCTATCGTCGTGTAGCATATGATGGTCGTCATGGTTAAAGGCAGCAACCAAGGGCGGTCAGTTGATGTACGACGTCTGGTGTAAGCTTAGTAGGGGGACATCAAAGATATGTTTTTCGAATATTTTTCATGTAGTACTTTTTTAGGGTTTTATGGGGGATTGTCCTTTATAAATAGGAAGAGCCGGTAGAGAAAGAGGGAGAGACAAAAAAGACAAAAGAATACTTTGTAAAAGAATTATCGGAGAGTGAATACAAAAGTAGTCTGGTTCACTGCTTGCAGGAACAAGAAAGTATATATCATTACATTAAATAGAAAAGATCTAAGGATTCCCCAATCGTCTGATGTTTATTCCTTCCCTACGCCGATGTATCTATGCGGATTGATTGTGCATTAGTGTCTTCACATTTATGAGCATTTATTCGAATCCAGTATACTAGTCACATTATTCATCTTACTTACTTCTCTCATCGCTAAATCTAGATTTTATTGTGCTCATCTAAGATTGACCTTATCATTATCATTAATTGATTTAATCAAAAGGGTTTTCAAATTTTTTTATCAAACAATTTGGTGTCGTCTGTAGGGATTTCTTTAGTTAAGATTTTAGTTTCATCCAGATCATAAAAAGGGATAGTCACCTCTTCCTAGCTTTGCATAAACTAACAATGGCAGGAAAAGGAGATACAAGGTTAAAAGCAATTGGAGGAGTCACAATCCACATCCTGAACACCATCAACGAAGACGGTAAGGAAGATAGCGAAAACGTGACACCAAACACTACACCTAGGGGAGACACTTCACCTCCCCCGCATGAAAGCATAACTGCTTCACGCGAGAAGGAAGCCTCCACGTCTACAACAGGAGAGGCCCTGCCGGCGGTAAAAAGACTACTGGAAGAGTGGCTGACAAACACTCTAAACAACATACTTGATAAACTCGCTCAAAGGGAGAATGAAGACATTACACACGTAGATGTCGCAACAATCACCGGCGAACTAGATGCCCCCCACAGGTAACACTCATACCACCGTTGACACAGGTAATGACGCACACGTAACCATCCTAAAGAAGATGGAGGAAATGGAAAATGAGAATAAGGCGCTCCGTGACCAAATGAAGGAGCATCAAGACAGGGTCGACAAAATACCAGGCACCCCTAAGTTGTTACCAAAACGAGACGTTGGTCGATTTATCGAGCAACTATATAATGAAGAAACAACCTCCCACGCCATTCCAAAAACCTTCAAAATGCTAACGTACCTGAAGATATGCGATGGTACTATAGACCTAGAAGATCATATCATCCACTACGTCACTATAGACATGTAATTTTTGACCCTCCCCAAGATTTTACACATTTTAGCGTTCAAATATTTGGTTTAGGTCTAATATCGCTATTTTAACTAGGTTTGACTCTTTTATTTTCCAAAAATAAAAATACCAAAAATAGTTTTATTTTAATGGTTAGTTTTATTTTTAATAGTCATTTCTACTTAAGTAGGATTAATTAGTAAATGATGTAGTATTTTTAGTCTTGTTTTAGAAGAAAGTGTATAAAATTTTAGGCTAATTTTGTTTGGTCTTAATTGAAGAGATCAAAAGAGTTAGCCCAATTTTAAAGCCCAAACCCTAAGACCCACTCCCCCTTCTTCTTATACACCCTAACACACAAATCCTAGAAGACCTATATACAACCTAAAAAACCCTAACGCATCTAAGAGGAGCCGTTTTTCATCTTCAGCACATATACACAAGAGAACATTTCAGCACTCTTCTTCTTCACGTTGAGAACAAAAAAAACTAAAGATCCTAACCTATGTTTGACTCAAAAGTTAACAAATACTTTGCAATTAATACAATCAAAAATAGATCAAAGGTAAATCGTAATCGAAAATAATAAGACCTAGAAATATGAATTATATATCTTATTGCCTTTGATAGATTGAGTGTTTCAGAGAATAAAAGGTAGAGAGAGAAAGAGAGAGAGAGAGGGAGAGAGAGAGAGAGAGGGAGAGAGAGAGGGAGAGAGAGAGAGAGAGAGAGAGAGAGCTTGTATTAGAAAAAATCTGATCCCCTTTACAACATTGGGATCCTCCTTTATAAAACAGGAGAACCCCCTCCAAATAATAAAATAATACAGGGGTAGGTCACGTGTCTTCGAGGGGACAACGAGACTTAAGAGCACGTCTTCACTTAGAGATTCTGAGGTCGTACCCACACTACGACTATTACTTAGTCATATGGGTCGTTGCTACCGCAGTGGGCAAAATTTGACCCTATACAGTTAGCCCCTCCGTTCGTTGGTGACGTAACGAAGTGCGTCGCCGATGTATGGAACCATGAACCTTATACTGGGAAAATTTTGACCATGTTTGGAGACGACGACGTGATGGGGTGACCATTTGAATCTGTTGATATATTGGCGCGCAAGCTCTACCTTGAAATGAAGTCACCATATGCAGGCGTCATCATTACGCGTGTTCCCGAGAAAGTACAAAAGGTGTTCTGATGCTTGGTTTCCCGCGCTTGTTTGGGTCTTGCCTCTTCGATTTCAATGCTACCCAACCCTATAAATAGGGAAAGGGTTCAATTTGACCTAGCTTTAGATCATTTGCAAAAAAAATTCGAGTATTTCAAGAAAACGCTTCCTTTTTACAAAAACCCACCGCTTCCGTGAAAGTACACTTGTGGTTGTGTACTACATCGCTTATCAATCAAAAATCATGACAAAATCTAAAAGGGATAACACTACGGGGGCTCGTAATAATAAATCATCTTACATACCGCCTCCGTCCGGCGGCAATAAGGGAAAGAAAGGGGAGGATCTCACCCCTCTTACTGTAAATAACGTACTCCTGAAGCAACTCCTTGTTAGGAGGGACTTTCAATGGCATTCTCCTGAACAACCTTGGGAGAAGTCTGAGTTAAACAAACTGATTTAGATATTCTTCGTGCGTCGTATGGGATACCTGCTCACGTGGAGATGGTCCTAGCAGGAGCGGACTATGCGAACAGCCACAGATCGGGGTACTGTACGTTCCACGAATATCCCTTTCTGATCGGCTATGGCCTCCCCATTTTTCCTTTGGCGAAAGTACTCTGCCGTTTCTACAACATGTGTCCCACCCAACTCACTCCGTATACACTAAAGGTGTGTAGGGTAATGTCTACATATGCGGAGCTGGCTGGATTGGAGGTCTCTGTCCACCACCTTTTGCAGCTATTCAGTGCCAGCTACCTGAGGGGTACCATGCTGCATCTAAAAAATCGTGGCTAAAGGGGTTGGTTGTTCAAACCGACGATCAGGCTAACCATGGCTATTGGCGTAGATACTTCTTTATCAAGACGGAACATCTAGTTTCTGACACCGTCGGATTCCCTGAGAGGTGGAATTCGAGACGTAAATATTCCTATCCGTCGAGTCATTTTATCGTACGTGACTTTAGCAGTTCCGATTATATCATCCTTATGATTTTTCTGTTATTTTGCAGCAATAGCCCACACTCCCCGGTTCATAATCGATATTAAGAAGTGGGTATCCGGTCTGCTCCCTCTCGCGAAAGAGACCTGTACATGGGCTAAATTCATTGAACGTTACGGCCCCGTGAGCCCTTCAGGTATTTCTTCGACTTTAGTTAATCGCTTTCACAAACGTCGTCAGCTAAATCACTTTTGTTGCCAGGTCGAAGTGCTCCTAAGAGGAGGGCGACGACATCCGCCTCCTCCCGATCAGATGTTGGTCAGACTATGTAAGAGATACTTTACACATTTGTTAGGGAAGGGGTGACCATAGTCTCTTTACCAGAGGCTGCTCCTGCGGAGGTGGTGGAGAGTGAGGCGAGGCCGTCGACATCGTCTCCGCAATCTGTGGACGAGCCTTCCGAGGGCGAGGAGCCTGAGGAGAGAAAAAGGCGGAGGCTCGTAACGGGTAAGGCGGTGGCGACTAAATATGAAGAGGGTGATACGCCTCGTCAACCAACCAGACCCATCTTTATGGCGACGCCATCCGTTCGGGGAGGCCGGCCAACCAGATAAGTGCTAATGTTGGTACCAGCTCGGCTCGTGTTGCCGAGGGGGGCTCATCGCCCCTTGTCGGTGGCGATGTTGGGGGACCAACTGCTGAGGCCGCCCACGAAAATATGGATGAGATGGCGGAAAACCCTGCACGTGTGGAGATGACAGCAGACGGATCTCGCCTCCACATCGTGATTCCATGGGCTTACAACTTGTTACAACACAGCGAGCGGACTGCGCTGGAGATGGCCCTACTGTGTGCTGCCCCTGAGCGCGAGATGTTGAGCGCAGTCAGCGATGTGGAGCTATCTCGGAGGGTCACTGGTATGGAGAGTTACAGGTAACTTCTCTGTTCTTCCGTATGTTGTGAAGTTGATTTTGATGTGTACTTACTCATATATATATATATATATATATATATATATATATATATATTTTTTTTTAGACCCTGGTTTTGGAAGTGGAGAGGAGGCGTCGCGAGGAGAAGAAAGCGACCATTTTTTATAAGATGGTGAAGAAGTACAAACGGTATCGCTCCAAGCACCTAGCGGCGGCTGATCTTTTCGTGTAGGATCAAAAATTCCAGGTGTTCCGGGAGGGCCTCGAATAGAGGGAGACACAATTGAGCCACAGGGCGGCGGAGCTGGAGAGAACGCATGAGGAGCTGGTGAAGGCTATGGCTCGTAATAGCGAGCTGGAATCACTCCTCAAACGGGCGTTGTCCGATATGTGCACCACAATGGCCCTCGCGTACCTTTTTGAGCACTTGCCTTGTTTGGTGCGGCCCTAAGCACTTAGCAAGGGGTCCGCCAAACGTTTGTTTGTACAAATCGTGATTTATTAGGCAGTATTGTGCGGCTTGCATGCGGAGCTTTTTGGCTGCTTTTTTTTCTAGCGGGAGTGTCCCGTCCTGCAGATAGGAGATAAACTGGTTATGCAGTCCCAAGTTAGATTTAAAGAGAGTACCTCGGTGTGATCTATGGCTGAATGGAGGAGGGTGACTATATTTCCCTTGTTGAAGTTTTTGGTGGCTGCAGCCAATTTGGCTAGGCCGTTTGCTTCCACGTTCTGCGCCCTCGGGAATTGTTCCAGACAGCACTCGTCAAACTCGGGCATCAACTTATGAATTTCTGATTGATATTTCTGCAGTCTCTGTTCCTTGATCTGGTAAGTCCCGATGACCTGGTTCATCACGAGTTGATAATCGCAATGGAGGATGAGTCGGCGAGCTCCATACTTGATGGCTAACCTCATACCTGCAATCACAACCTCGTACTTGGCCTCATTGTTAGTCATCTCGGGGCATCGTATAGATTGACGAATTATTTTTCCCATGGGGGCCTTGAGTACGAGTCCTAGTCCCGATCCCGAGGCATTGGAAGCGCCATCAGTGTAGAGGGTCCAGAGGTCAGTACAAGTAGTGGCGCGAATGGCCTCTAGTTTTGCTTCTGGCAGAATCTCTATACTTAAATCGGTGACAAAATCTGCAAGTACTTGCGACTTGATGGCATTTATGGGGTGATAGGATATGTCGTGCTCGATGAGCTCTATGGCCCATCTAGCGAGCCTACCCGACAACTCGGGTTTGTGTAGGATGCTTCTCAGGGAGAAGGTCGTTATGACTTTTATGGGATAACACTGAAAGTAAGCTCTAAGCTTTCATAAAGCTACGACTAGTGCCAGGGCCAGCTTCTCGAGGTGTGGATACCGTATTTCGGCGTCCACTAGGGTTTTGCTGATATAGTAAATAGAAGACTGCGTACCTTTATTTTCATGGACCAGGACTGCGCTGACAGCGACTTCGGACACCACCAAGTATACTAACAAGGGTTCGCCAGGGTTCGCTTTAACTAGCAATGGTGGCGAAGATAGTTATTCTTTTAATTTTTTCAAAGCCTCGGTGCATTCCTCGTTCCATTGTAGTCCGTGATCTTTTCTCAATACGTTGAAAAATTTATGGCATCTATCGGAGGATCGTGAGATGAACCTGGATAAGGCGGCTATTCGCCCTGTCAGCTTTTGTGCCTGTTTTTTGCTGTTCAAGGTCTCAGGTATTACGTCTATTGCCTTGATTTGGTCCGGGTTGACTTCGATACCTCGTTGTGATACGAGGAAACCCAAAAACTTCCCTAATGATACACGAAGGCGCACTTTTCTGGGTTCGGTTTCATCCCATACTGTCGTAGTATCTTAAAGGCTTCTTTCAGATGGTCGAGGTGGTCTTCTTTGTTTGCCGATTTTACCAGCATATCGTCGATGTAGACTTCCATGGTCTTGCTAAGCTGTTCCTTGAACATTCTAGTAACCAGTCTCTGATACGTAGCTCCAGCATTTTTGAGTTCGAAAGGCATTACCTTGTAGCAATATGTCCCTTGGTGGGTGATAAAGGTTGTCTTTTCTTAGTCCTCCTCGACCATCATGATTTGGTTGTAGCCGGAGTAGGCATCCAAGAAGCTTAGCAGCTCATGTCCTGCTGTGGCGTCGATCAACTGGTCGATATGAGGTAACGGGAACAAGTCCTTCGGGCATGCTTTGTTAAGGTCGGTGAAATCAATGCACATCCTCCATTTCCCGTTTTTCTTTTTGACCATAACGACATTGGCGACCCATTGGGGATATCATGATTCCCTTATGGACCAGTTGGCTAGTAGCTTATCTACCTCTTCGCTGATGGCCTCATTGATTGCAGCGTTGAATTTTCTTCTAACTTGCCGCACGTGTGGGTATAGTGGATCGACGTTCAGCTTGTGGGTGGTGATATCTCTTGGTATCCCCGGCATATCTGAATGAGAAAAAGCAAATTGATTTGCGTGGTTAGTTAGAAATTCATGGTACTTACTTGGATCGCAGAGGTTGTGTCCGATGTATGCTTTCTTTGTGTGGTCGGTGCTGTCTAGTTGTACTGGGTCGAGTTCCTCGACCGTTGCTTTGTAGGCATCTACGATATCCGGATCTTTGATGGCTTCCGTTGTCGGGTCGACCTTAGTCCCCGACACGGCTAATTGCTATGCTTCCGCACTTGCACTTTTCAACTATTTGGTGTGTGAGTAGTCTTGAGCGATTCGGTAGCATTCTTGCGCGGTGCACGGCTCGCCCCGAATGCTAAATACTCCCCAAGGGGTGGGGAACTTGATCACTTGGTAGAAGCTTGAGGGGACTGCCCACATGGCGTGTATCCATGGGCGTCCTATGATGGCGTTGTAGGCTGTTTCTTGATTCATGACGTGGAAAGTGGTTTCCAGTGTAACTCCTCCTGCTAGAATCGACAATGATACCTCCCCGAAGGTTCGTTCCACTGCATTGTTAAAACCTGTCAGTGTTTGCAGCGTGGTACTATCCTATCTTCGAGCCTCATCTGTGCGAGGACTCTTGGATGGATAATACAAGCGCCGCTCCCGTCATCAACCATGATTCTCTTGACATCAGTGTCAGCAATACGTAAAGTTATGCCCAAAGCACCATAATGAGGAAAAGACAAACCGTCGGCATCAGACTTATCAAAGGTGATACTTTCTTCGAAGTCATTATACCGTTCGTGGGCGATTGTTCGTTTTAGTTTATGTGAGGTGGTGAATTTTACATGGTTGATTGCTGAATCGTCGCCTCTTCCAACGATCATGTTGATGGTGCGTGCTGGCGAAGGTGGCTTTGGCGACCCCTGAGGTTGTTCCCGCCCTCGTGCGAAGTTGATCTTTCCCTTATCACTGAGCAGCTCCCTCAAGTATCCTTGGTTCAGCATTCTGACTACCTCCTGACCTAGCCCTATGCAATCTTCGGTTTTGTGCCCTCGTTCCTAGTGGAACTCGCACAGGACGTTTGACTTCCTCGTGGCGGGGTCTGATTTCATTTTATGCGGCCATTGTACCTTGGTGCCCAGCTTTTCCAGTGCGTACACTATTTCTGAGGGAGACACGCAAAATTTATGGGCGGATAATAAAGGGGGCATAGCTCTTTCATTACGGAGTGGGGCGACATGCCGCTGTAGTGCTTATGTGTGTCTTGGCAGTGGTGGATGCGAGGATCTGGTGTAAGGCTGATGCCTTTCTTTGTTGAAGCGCGAGGATTGTTCCCGTCGGCCCTCGCTGCGTCGATCCCTCCTTGCCTCTGACTGTATCGTCGTGAGCTACTGGGTTGGTCCGTTGAGGTCATCCTCATCTGCTCGTACCTCGGCACAGTAGGCGTTATGGATCTCCTCCCATATGGTGGGAGGATACTTCATGAGTCGGCTCAATAGCTTTTTGGTTGCTTTCTAACCATCTCTGCTCAACCCATTTTGGAAAGCTGCAACCGCCATGCCTTTCGATACGTTTAGTAGGCTCATCCTTACTCTGTTGAATCTGGCCAGGAAGTCCCTGAGTCCCTCGCCTTTTGTTTGTCTGACGGTGAAGATATCGTTGACCCTGGTCTCAGCTATCTTTGCTCTTGCGTGAGCGGTGGCGAACTTATCCGCCATTTCTTTGAATGTTGATATCGTTCTGGCTGGCAGCTACGAGTACCATGTTAACACCCTTCCCCCCTCCCCCGTCAACGTTTCTCCAAACTTTTTTAGCAGTAGGGATGGTACTAGTTCTTTTAACAGATCGTTACCCTTCACAGCGGTCACATAATGGATCAGGTGGTCTTCGGGGTCTGTCGTCCAGTCATATATCCTTAAGTAAGGTGGCATCTTAAAGGTTTTTGGGATCGGGTGAGGTGCAGTTTCCTCGCTATATAGCTGTTCGACGAATCTTCCCACGTCACGCTTTGGTAGTAACTTAGGAGCAGCGGGAATTTTGTCTACTCTTTCCTGATGCTCTTTCATTTGATCCCGAAGTGCCTTGTTTTCGTTCTCCATTTCCTCCATTTTTTTAAGGATGGCTACAAGTGTGCCATAGCTGATCTGGTCATTGGTGTGGTTGTTGTTTGTATGTACTGTATCGGCTTCAATGGTGGTACTGATGTCTGTCGTCAACGGGTTCTTGATGTTGCCTAGGGGCGATTTTTCGAGCAAGCTGCCTAGGGTGTTCATCAACCACTCTTCCAGTAGCTTTTTGACCACCAGGGGTGATGTTTCTTTGACTACAGACGTGGAAGCTCCCTTTTCGTGCAAGAACGTCAAATCTTCAAATGGAGAGGGTGAGATTTCTCCTTCTTGAGTGCTACCAGGCGTTGTGCTTAAGATGTTTTCTCTGCCGGCCTCGTTGAGGGGGCCAATGAGGTTGTTTGTGATGCCTGCTATTGCTTTCAATCTTGCGTCATTTTCTGCTATTTTTCGATTTCAGTAGGGTGTGAAGGAGGGTGGTTTGTTTTTTATATTCTAGGTACAAACTATGATTTCGATTGCCGAAATCCCCACAGATGGCGCCAAATTGTTTGACTCGAAAGTTAACAAATACTTTGCAAGTAAATACAATCAAAAATAGATCAAAGGTAAATCTTAATCAAAATAATAAGACCAACAAATATGAATTATATATCTTATTGCCTTTGATAGATTGAGTGTTCGAGAGAATAAGAGGTAGAGAGAGAAAGAGAGAGAAAGAGAGAGAGCTTGTATTAGAAAAAATCTGATCCCCTTTACAACATTGGGATCCTCCTTTATATAACAAGAGAACCCCCTCGAAATAATAAAATAATACAGGGGTAGGTCACGTGTCTTCGAGGGGACAACGAGACTTAAGTGCACGTCTTTGCTCCAACATTCTGAGGTCGTACCCACACTACGACTATTGCTTAGTCATGGGTCGTTGCTACTACAGTGGGTAGAATTCAACCCTATACAACCTACAATCCCTAATCCTCTCCGGTCGCCACCCTCTTAACTCCATCACCTCAGACCAAACGACCCCTGATCTCCATCTCCGGCACACCCTAAGCAATGACCCCTCATCTCTCTGAAGAAACCACATACAGCCACAGTTGCAGATCTCCAGCCATTTCCACCAAAAACCTGAACAACAAACGACCATTGAGCTCCCTAACACCAGAGCCTCTCAAAACCGCTGGTCCTCCTCTGCCACCATACCCCATTCCAGCCGTTTCCACCTCCGTTCTCACCCTAACCTAAGTTTGATCAGTGACAAGAACACCCTTGAACACCAAAATCGACCACCCATACCTCCCTTGACCCCGCCAGTCTCCACCCTCAACCAAGAAGCACCAGCCGCTCACCACCCATTCACCAACCAACGACCCTTTCTTCATCATCTTCAACCTTGAACACCCAAGACCATCTTGAATTTTCAGCAGTCGTTCCCCCTTTACTCCAAAGAAAGTTGTTTGCACACAAAGAAATGGAGAGAAGATAAGCAAAGAAAATGAAAGGTTGGTTGGTTTTCTAATGGCTATTACGTCTTCATTCTGAGGATTTATCGAAACCATGCTTAAGCTTTTCTCGAGAATACTAGGGACATCGTGAAAATGAAAAATAAAGTTTCGTCTCTAAGTAATGAAATACTATTTGAAGTACTACCTAAATTGTCTACTAAGGATTTCTTGAAACTGAAATGTGAGTCAAAAGAATGGCTTCAAGGGGCTTGAATGCTCTCAACTTGGTTGTCCTTTTTGTCATGGCTAGTTGCAGTAGATCAATGAGGTTCATTCCGTCGAGGTCACTGATTCAAAGTTTAGTCAGTAGCTCATTGTGATCGACGCATTCGAATTTTACATTTGAAAAATGTTCGGTAAAAGGTCAATTCGAATCCATTTTTCTAGTACTTGTTTACATTTTAAGTATAAACTTTATTTGATATATTAGTGTTTCTATTTGCTCGTGACGGATTTGATTTTCTCTATGGATAATAATTGATCTCTTTCGTATTACCTGTGTACAGATTGCGTCTTATTTGGGTTATGTATTGGTTTTGAAGATCAATTCATTTGAGTACATGTAAGTTTGGTTGGACGATGTCAGTTAAATATGCTATGGGTGATATAAGTGAGTTAAATTGGATAGATGAAAAATTGGAGTTGTTCCTTTCTGAAAAGGAATAAGAATAGGCCATGAATGGTGTTAAGTCAGAAGAATGTATAATTCTTAAGCCTCATGGTAGTCCGAAAGTTAGGAAAACAATTTTCAAATACGATAAAATGCTTCAGCTGTTAATAAATAAATTATCGTGATTGTGTACACGTTCGCGTGATATAGTTATGATCCTAAAAATAAAATTTGGGTATGCGTTCTCGCAACTTCAACCGAAAATTCTTAATAATAATAAAGTTTCATTAATCGTGGACACATGCGCGTGACTCGTTTTACGATAATTTCTTAATTAAAAAAGGTAAATGCACATAGGTTCTAAAATATGTAATTAGACAAATTGATTAAGCCATGTATGAATAAAGTGACTGTGCTAAAACCATGAAACCCGAGAATACCTAACACCTTCTCCCCGATTAACAAAATTTCTTATCCAAATTTTTGTGTTTCGCAGACTATAAAACAGAGCCAAAAATTTTCGATTTAGGATTTTAAACCAGTGACTTAGGATGCTATAAATTATCCCAAGTGGCGACTCTGAATTTGAATAAATAATCACGTTTCGATTATTGTAACTTCAATTGAAAAAATTCCATCATGCTCTTTCGGGTAAAAAAGAAGGTGTGACAGTCACAGCCGTAAAGGGCAACAATCTTTCGAAAGAACAAGTACCATCGGTGTGGCTGAAAAATTCGGAGAAACCCTAACAGGGGAGCCCTAACCTGGTACACACAACTACCAACATAGTCAATAGCAACATTCGAAGAAATGGCAGACAAGTTTCTCATCGCTCATGCAGGAGCTAAAAAGGCGGAAGCAAGGGTAAACGACATTTTCGCTGTTAGACAGATGCCAGACAAGGGACTTCCTAGCCCGATTCAACAGGGTGAGAATGAGGCTATCAAATGTGTCAGAGGGGATGGTGGTAGCAGCCTTCCAAAACAGGTTAAATAGAAGTGGGTCGAGAGCGACAAAAAGCTGTTAAGCTGGCTCATGAAATACCCTCCCACCACTTGGGAAGCAATCCACAATGCCTATTGTGCCGAGGTAAGGGCCGACGAGGATGACCTCAATGGTCCGGTCCAGCGGCTAACGTCAGTTCAAACTGAAGCAAGGAAAGATCATCGCAATGACAGTTGTCACACCTCCTTTTTACACTCCAAAGGTGATATAAGGGAGTTTTTTCCAATTAAAGTGACATTATTCGAAATGAAATTATTTAATTTATCAGAGTCGCCACTTAGGATAATTTACGGTGTCCCAAGTCACTGGTTTATTTTTAAATCCCAAATCAAGGAAAATTTCGACTTTATTTAAATGTCTGCGAATCAGAAATTCTAGATAAGGAATTCTGTTAACCCGGGAGAAGGTATTAGGCATTTCCGGATTCTGTTGTTCTAGCACAATGCTTAGTGATTATTACCTGGCTTAAATTGTTTAACTACTCAGTTTTAGACCTATGTGCAATTATCTTTTTATTGCTTTTAAATTACTTGAATTATTCGTAATTAAAGAATTGAGTTACGCGTACGTATACTCTTTTCCTTTGGCGCGTCAAAAATCATGTCACGCGAACGTGTCCATAATTAATAACGCTTTGTTTATTTATTTAAGGAAATTTGGTTGAAATTGCGCGAACGCATCCCTCGGGTTACTTTTAGAATTAAATTTGCAATAATGTTACGCGAACGTATACATAATCACAATACTATAATAGTATATTAGGTAACATCAACCACGCACTAATTTACCTTTTGCTGCATTGTATTTGATTTATTTCAAGGATGATGCAACTTTTAAAGTATTCATAGTGCAGTAAGAGTCTAAGACAAAGAACATGGATATCCCTTTATTTCACTTTTACTTAAGCTGACAGAGGAGTGGAAATCGGTGAGCCTAGAAACATCCACATGACCAAAAAAGGTTAATTACATCAATTTAATTGTCCCATTTTACCTGATATATGATTTAGAAAATAAATAATTTAACTCACACTTTTAGTATTTTACTCTTAAAACACTAATAGTTTTAGGCCATAAATTCTTGAAAATTGCCTCTTTTAAGAATTCTGTACCAAATTATCAAATGGTAAGGAGGGAGTATCATTTACTCTTAAAGCTTGACGCCGATCATATTCAAATAGCAGACTGCTATTAGCAGTGAGAAAAAAACTTATATAGTCCAGTAATTTCTAAAAAAATCATACTATTACCCATATCAAATCTCACAATTAAATGCTATAATATTACACTGAAATCCAAAGTCACGAACAAGCTTGTATCAGCATATGCACGAAGTGATTAATTACATACCTGATTTTATCCAACATACACCAAAAAATGGAATAAATCTCTGAAGTTGGGAAGGAGATAAAAGCAAGAGAGCAGCACAACGAAAACAACAACGCTTCTTCACCAAAGACCAAGAGAATCACACCAAATTCCAAAGAAATTTAAACCAAACCTTCGAACTCCAGCTTCCTTTTGATTCTGTTTGAGACCATTTCTTTCGGATTTTTCAAATTCTAGCTTCCTAATGTTTTTTTTTTGGGTGTATTTTTTTGTGTGTGTGAGCATGGGTATAAAGTCAAGAGACTAGAAGATGAGAGAGGAAATCTTCCTTTTTTTGCTTGAACGTCTGTTCTTGGTGAGGAACGAAGAAGCAGGAAATAAAATCATGGGTTTTGCGCCGTTCTCCTCTTTTTCTTAGAAGGGGAAGATCTCGTTATTTTCTAGGTCTCTCATATATGATGTTATTTTCCTAGGTCTTTGAATGTGAAGGGGGCAGATTGGGTAGGTAGGATTTGGGCTTGGATTAATTAATTGGGATCAATTTAGGTTACATCCTTTGGAAAATCTTAATACTCTATTTATTTTAAATAAATATCATTTTAAAATATTATATCTTATAAATAAATTTTATTCTTTATAGCAAAATATCTAAATATAGTTATATCATACAATTAAGGCACCATATATGTTAAATAATATTTTTCTCTCTCCTTTTTTGTATTTTCTCTCACATAATTACCGCGTATCTGCAAACCACAATACAATCTCTCTCTTTGTGCATACAACCACACTCTCTTCTCGCACAAACCCTCGTTTCTTAACTCTTCTCCCATCCAAATTCTCAATTTATCCGACATTATCAATCCAACCTTCAAACTCTTCACGGAATCACTGTTTTACTTGAGAATTTTATACGCATGGTAAGTAATCATCTTAGATTTTGATATAATTGAAGAATAGCATATCACCAGCAATCAAGTCCCAAAGAAATTGAAAAATCTGCAGAAATGGCGATTACACTCAACATCGGCTTCAAGATGCTGATAGTCGGACTCGGTGTTTGGCGCATGGAAGGCAAAGATATAAAAGATCTTATCATTAACGTTATCAAAACTGGCTACCGTCACTTTGATTCAACAGTAGTTAGTTGTATTCAATTGTAGTAGTTATTTTTAACTAATTTATTTAGCATAAGTTAGTTGTATTTTGTTGCATTCAAGAGTTTTATTCAGCTGTATTTAGTTGTATTTTGTTGTATTCAAGTATTTTATTCAGATAAATTAAGTTGTATTTTATTGTATTCAACTGTATACATTTCTACTCAACTGTATTATTCATATGTATTTCTCTTTATTCAGCTATAATCTTTATTATGTATCTTTCAAATACAGATTAATGAGGGATCGTTTTAGTTCGTTGAGTTAAATTAGGATAATATCATGTGATTGATATCCTTCCGTTTTTATCCAGTTTAACCTTCCAGATTTTGCGCAATACGTACTGTATTTAACGTTAATGTCGCTTGAATACAACTAAATACATGTCAAACTTAGCTGGAATTCAGTTTTAACGCCTATTTTTTTTGGTTGTATTAATGAATATAATCGCTTAAATACATGAGATACATTGTATAAAAACATAAAAGGTATCTATAACACGTAATATAACAAAGGGTATCTATAAATGGCTAAATAGACCTAAAAGATGGTGCTTTATGAAAAATTCTCGTCAATTTAAGGATTGGCCCAATATTAAATAAAAAAGACCAAATATTTTTTTTCTATTTATTTTTCTTTTTCTTTTCTTTAATTAATTAAAACCTAAAGTAAGCTATTTTTGTAGAAATTGAAATTCTTTATTTATTAAAAAAACTTATTAACTTAAAACTAAGTAAAAATACTAATTTCTAAAGACTAAAAGTTAAATATGTAAAAATGACAATTTTTTAAAGGATTTTTTATGATTTTAAAATATGCATGAAATGCAACTAAATAAAGAAAAATTCCTAAAAATTAATAAACATTATTTTTGGTCTATTTTTAGGAGTTATCTTCATGTAGGGCAAAAATTACGTTCTTACAACGGTCAAAGGGACCAGCTACCCCGTCTCAACCGAGAAAGACATCAAGCCTACACTAGGGCACCCATCTCACCTCTTCCGCGGCACAGGGATGTCCGACCTCGAATACCACACCACATCGAAATAAAAGAGGTATGCCTCCATTTTTATCTGCTCACAATTTTTGTGTTTCTCCTTTAGAAATAGTGTACGCACTAGAGAAGCTCAGTCCAAAGGTGCAATGGCCACAAAAGATGAAATCCGACCCGAGCACCCGGAAGTCGAATGTTCTCTGTGAATTCTACCAGGAAAAGGGTCATAAAATCGAAGATTTCATAGGTCTGCGGTAGGAGGTAGTAAGAATGCTAAATCAGGGACACCCGAAAGAACTATTAAGCGACCGGGGATGAGCTAACTTTGCTTGCGAACACGAACAAACGTAAGGAACCCCAAAACCACTTTCTCTCGCTCGTACCATACAAATGATCATCGATGGAGGCGACGACACAACGGTCAACCATGTAAAGTTCACCACTACACATAAACTCAAACGGTTGATCACTCATGACCGGTAAGATAATCTCGAATATAGTATCATCTTCGATAAATCAGATACCGACGATTTGTCTTTCCCTCACTACGATGCTCTTATTTTCAATTTACCAATTATAGATACTAATGTAAAAAGAATAATGGTAGATGATGGAAGTGGTGCGTGTATTATCCATCCTCGAGTCCTCATACAAATATCACGACCCAATTCCCAAACCCGATCGTGATGGCGCCTCTCGTGAAGACAAGGCCGGCCAACAAACATCAATACCTCTTTAATACTTACTTAGTATAAATAAGTCTAAAACATTAATAAAATTATCATATGTGTGGAAGAAAAATAATAAAACATGGAACCATCCCGATACAGCCCGACCGGGGTGTCACAAGTCACGAGCATCTAGAAGGATTTTTTTAGTCAACTACAAGGCCTGTAATACATGGATTAAAAATTTAGAATCAAAAGAAAAAATCTGGTGTCGCGAACACTGGCGGTCACCTTGCTCAGCTACAATAGCAAAATTCTCAATCAGCTCAAACCCGCTACCGGGTAAACCAATACCTGCATCTGCACGCGAGGGGCAGGGAGTAAAGTGAGTACTCCAACTCAGTGAGTAATAAAGGTAAATAATAAATGAGCAACAAGAAACCACGTAAAGAAAGTCATCATGCTATATAGTACAGTGTAACCCTTTGAGAAAACTGTGAAACCGTGAAATCTTTGAAAATATCTGGGCTCAGTTTAAAACCTCTTTTGAAAATATCTTTTTTCTAACAGTTAAGCAAATGAATGCGAAACAAGTAGTGCAAGCCAGCACAAAATTCAGTCCCTCGGGCACAATACTCCGTTAACAAATAACACCCGGGATATCAGGTATTTAGTGCAAGAAGTAGCATGGAAGCCAATGAAATGAGAGTGCTAAAATGTCATGACAAATAATACAAATAGGGGCAAATGCATGAGTGCAATGCAAATGCATATGACGGTATACTCCGGTACCTACTACGGCGTGCAGCCCGAGCCATTTATATTTATTTATCGTCGACGGCGTTCACTGGGGGTGTGTACAGACTCCGGAGGGGCTCCTACTGCCCAATTACAAATATCAAGCCATCTCGTGGCATTAAATCTAGGCCCTCGACCTCATATCAATATCGATATAATACCGCTGCGGCGTGCAGCCCGATCCCATAAATATAACACCGCTGTCACGACCCAATTTCCAAACCCGATCGTGATAACGCCTCTCGTGAAGACAAGGCCAGCCAACAGAACAACAATGCCTTATTTAACAGTTAATAAACATAAATGGATGAATAATACGACTTAGTTGCATTAATAACTGATATTTACCACCCAACACGGCCCGACCGGGGTGTCACAAGTCATGAGCATCTAAAGAAGACTGAACACAACTACAGGGCCAATAATAATATACAAAGTAAAATTCTGAAATCAAGGGATAAAGTCCGGTGCCGCGAACGCTGGTGGTCACCTTGCTCAGGTACATTAGCAATACCTTCAATCCGCTAATAACCCGCTACCGGGTGAACAATACCTGCAACTGCACGTAAGGTGCAGGGAGTAAAGTGAGTACTCCAACTCAGTGAGTAATAAGAGTAAATAATAACTGAGCGGTAAGAAAATACGTAAAGCACTCTATCATGCTATATAGTGCAGTACAACCCTTTGAGAAAACAGTAAAACCGTGAAAATCCTTTAGAAATATCTTCTTCAGTTAAAAACCTCTTTTGAAAATATCCTTTTCCAACAGTCAAGCATATGAATGCGATATCATATAGTGCAAGTCAGCACATAAGTCAGCCTCTCGGGCACAGCACTCCACCAACAAATAACACCAGAGTATCTGGTAAGCAATGCACGAAGTAGCATGGATGCCAGTGAAATGAGAGTGTTGAATGTCATGCCACATAGTACAAACAGGAATCAATGCATGAATGCAAATGCAATGCACATGACTGTTATGGCGCACAGCCCGATCCATTTGGGTACCCGCGCTCATTGTGGGGTTTCAGACTCCGGAGGGGCTCCTACAGCCCAAGCGTAATATCAATATCACACCGCTGCGACACGCAGCCCGATCCATGCTTAGTCCAGAGATGCACATAAGCCACCAGGACAATATTCAAATAACGCTTCTTAGTTGCGAACGTTAAAATATGTAGTTTAAGTTTTAAAAACCTTAGAAGTATGACTGGACATTTCAAAACAGTGTTTAACTCAGGATTGAAATCATTTAAGATGTCAAGTATCATGGAAACAGTGATAATAATTCCTAAAGGATTCAATCAATTGGCCTGAGGCCCAATCACGTCAATTAATCCATTTCTATAAGGATATCAACTAAGCTTCAATCAATTAGATAGTTATTTCATTAAGCTGGACGGAACAAGTCACAATCCCCAACGGTGCTCTATCCCATACCTGTTATCCGACTTGCAAGTCACCTCAATACGACACTATGATGTGTAAATCCGGTGTTTCAAACCCTCAGGATATCATTTACAAGTATTACTCACCTCGAACCAGCGAAATCTCTAGCCCGCGACGCCTTTGCCCCTCAAATTGGCCTCCACGCACATCGAATCTAACCAAAATCAGAGTGAATACATTACAATATGCCTAGGGGACAATACCCAATCGAAAACAACCGAAATGTAGAAAAAATTCCGAAACTAGCAAAACCCGAACCCCGGGCCTGCTTCTCGAAAAATTACAAAACTCATATTACCGGATTCCTCATCTCGCCACGAGTCCGTACATATTAAATTCACAAGAATCGGAGTCCCTTTGACCCCTCAAATCACAAATTCTCATTCAAAAACCCAAGCCCTAGTTCTTCACTTTTTTAAACCAAATTTCCATGAATTTAAATGTTGAAATCATAATTAGATGATGTTTCTAGGCCATGGGACTTACCTCCAATTGATTCCCAGTCAAAACCCTCTTCAATGGCTCCCAAAAATCTCCCAAGATGCTCAACAATTGAGGGAAATAACCCCCAAGTCCCGGATGAAATGACATTTTAAAACTCTTCTGCCCAGGTCGATTTTCGCTTCTGCGGATCCAATACCGCTTTTGCGGCTTCTGCTTATGCGGTCAACGTCCGTTTTTGCGGACCTTTCGCTTAAGGCAACTATCCGCTTCTACGGCCACACAACCGCTTTTGCGGTTACCGCTCTTGCGGTCTCTTTCCGCTTCTACGGAATTTCACTTAAGGGGAATGACCGCTTCTGCGGTCCAAAACTCGCACCCGCGATACCGCTCCTGCGGTCAAGGCTTCCGCTTATGCGGAACCAGCCCTGAGCTCGAATTCTTCTTTTGCGCCTGCCCATCCGCTTCCGCAATACCGCACCTACGGTCCCAAAACCGCAGGTGCGAAAACACCAAATACCAGCAGCCTTCAGCAACACACAAGTCAAATTTTCTTCCCGTTGGCCATCCGGAATCGCCTCGAGGCTCCTGGGACCTCAACCAAAAGCACCAACATATCCCAAAATATCATACGAACTTGTTCCAATCTTCAAAACACATCAATCAGCGCTAAAACCAAAAATTCACATCGGATTCAAGCCTAAGTTTCTTTAAAACTTCCGTAATGCGCATTCGATCAAAAACCCAACCAAACGAATTTCGAATAACCTGAAAATTTGCACACATATCCAAAATCACCCGACAAAGCTACCGTAACTCTCGGAACTCCATTCCGACCCTCGGATCAAAATCTCACCTATCAACCGGAATTCGCCAAAATACTAACTTTGACAATTCAAGCCTAATTCTACACCGGACCTCCAAAATCAATTCCGATCACGCTTCTAAGTCACAAATCATCCCCCGAAGCTAACCAAATCACCGGAAATCACATCCGAGCCCTATAACTCATAAGTCAACGTCGAGTTGACTTTTCCAACTTAAGCCTTCCTTAAAGAGACTAAGTGCCTCATTTCTTATCAAAAATCAATCCAAATCAACTCTAACACACCACATACCGATAACGAAACATGAAGAAGCATGAAATGGGGGAAACAGAGCAATAACACATGAGATGACGGGCCGGGTCATCACATCCTCCCGAACTTAAACAAACGCTCATCCTCGAGCATACCCAGAGTTGTCCTAGAAGCCAACCAACAGTTAAATGACCTTACCAAGCATATACCCGGGGTGCTCCCACGTCACCCTAACTCACATAGGTCCGATAATACAACACAACTGAAATTTCGCAGTCCATCTAGACCATAAATCGTAGAACCACATTGCACTTCAGAAATCATACCCAGAATAAATCCGAACCAACTGTAGTAACCCACACCTGCAACCTCAGGTGAAATCATACAACATACCCCATAATCCAACACTCGAAACGATAGTCTCTATTCACAGCTGTTGCCCAAAATACTCAATTACCGATAGGAACCTCTAATTAGCTAAAGTCTTATTCCAACACTTTCATATACTGCCAACGATAATTAAAACACGCGATAAACCGCAACCATTCCTCAGATCAACCTTACTTGAAGCCACTTCCCTTTTGACCAATACCACAATAGATTTTCGGACCAGACCTCAATTTTTATCTTTCTAACAAGCTGAAATCACATCTGTTCGAATTCATTAATGATTCCAATGATCACCTCGAACCCAACACACCACTCTGGTGATATGACACCTCAACACAGGCCTAAGCCACAACTTGCATAATACATGCACCAATGAGAAGCAGTCTGAACATACTCAAATCATGACAATTGACTCAACAAAAGAGTGGTACCTCAATCTCATCAGTACCATTACAACACTAAGCTGAGACCCCATCTCACATCATAGAAATAGAGTACCTGAATCCTTTCTCTAAAGGTCATAACTTCACGTGGCCTCACCACAACGCGTTATCCTATCCAAACAGTGTTACACATGAAGCACCTCAAGTCACCATGCTCAAAATAGACAGCCACACACAGATTGATGTCTGAAACCAAGCAATCCATCACACCCATGGTAAAGCAAGTAATATACATCATTCAATCCTGAAAGGACATAACCAATGTGCCTTTCACCGAGCAACACCTAATATGGAATTTCCTCAGAAACCAGGGAGCAAGGCATATAGAGTAGCATATGGAAAACTATTCTCAACATCACACTGTTGCGGTGTGCAACCCGATCCAGATAACATACCCGTGGCGGCGTGCCACCCGATCCATATAAATATCTCACATAGGGAGATGCACATCGAGCCAAATTTGCTCATTATAACAAAATACCGAGTATCGGTCGTAAGCATACTGAGTGCATAATGATATCTACATATAGCGTTGTAAGCTACAAAACTCAAACACAACTGAGGTTCCCCCCCCCCAACTTCCACTATGAATCTCGATAGCACCGCACTATATGTGCCCACAGTCCAAAAATCATAACGCCTCGCAGCACAGAAAAAGCAACTCATAGATCTCCCCAAATCACTGGCGGGTTCAATAACGATCGAATCAACCTATCCTTCATCAATACCACTCATGACTAACCAAACTAACGCAAGTCAAATACGTAGCCACATCGTCCTGCCAACGAACTCAATACCAAGAAGCCTGAAGCTGCTCCTTCCACTACCATAACTTCTGCCGGAGGCGTACGATACGGTACCCAGAACCAAACAAATACCAAAATCCATAGTCTCGCCTGGCGACATGCCCGGCCACAAGGAACGCATCCGAAAGGTCTCTCAATACTAGAACTGAATCAATGGTAGAAACCTCTGCACTGACTTCCGCTACGAAGGCCCAATTAATAAAAGAAATCCTTGGCAGCCGTCCGTTGGTCTTTGGAATACAAACCACTCTGCTAGAACATAATCCAATGCCTCTCGCCATGCAACCTGTGGCATTTTCCGACATAGCCCATAGCACAATAGTCCAGAATAACCCAACACTGAGACATCTAGTCTACTCTCCTATATCATGTCCAAAATCTAATATACCAAGCAAAGAAAGATCCACTCGGTCTTCCAAATCCTAATAGCCGCTAACGGTACCAATACACACGATTCACAACCACTACTTAGCCTGAAAATGAGAACTCCCAGTCTCCAACTCCATATAGCAAACGAATCACTATACCTGATCCCAAATTCCGCGTATGAATACATATTACATCTCAAGTACCCAATCATTCCATGAAAAGATATTCTTAAAATTATCCTGTGCCATCAAACAAACTTAGATATCAGCAGTCTAATCATATTACCCTACTTCCGAGACATATACCCTCGTCAAATCACTCTCAATTAGAAGTACCATTTCCTTGATTACCTGGGGCTACCCGTTGCCTAAGAATTTTTTGTGAACTTCTTTTCAGAACTGAACTGTAACTCACCTAGCCAACAACCTCCACTGATCACATTTTGAAGAAAAATCATTACACATTCCATGCTTCGCATACCCATAGGAAATATATTCATCTCCAAACCAAGGTGAAACCCAACAAGAATTCTCTCCCAATTCCATTTGCACAGGCTAAACTGCCAGGACTTGATCCTTCGACCCGAACCAAGTTAAGAAAGCTGTCAGAACTCAAGAGCCTTGCTGCACAATACCAGTAAAAACTCATTACCTCGAACACATACGAAGAGTTAATCATATCCTTACCATACCGATTCAGTCTACTATCAAGCTATTCCATCTATCTAATTTCTCTTTTTATTCATCATCCACTTGATATTTCTCCCTCACTGTAGCATCATAATGCCTTAATCCAGGCTTACCACACGAGACTCGCACATAAGACCACATTGTCTAAGACCCATAGGCCACTGAATACTCTCTCAACTGATCCCAGAAATACCACATGTCTTGATCTTTTCTAATGAAAACACAGTCCCTAGCCACATACACAACCTTAAGACGCCTGATTATTACATGCCAAATCTTGGTCACAATAAAACCATTCTCGAGAGTGATTCACTCTTACACAACTGTAAATTATCTGACTTAACAAACAAAACTACTCGTGCCTTATTAGGACTCTAACACTGCAGGACATGATCTCATACCAATACAAACAACCGTCTTCATTCTCTGTACACTAAACATTCTTTATCAACAATATCTCAAGATATCCTAGTATTTTATCACATCTACGAAGCACTAAGTAACCTTCATCAAAAATTTTGCCTTACTCGTGCCATCCTCGGCTCAATTTCTGCAACCCGAACTGATCCGCCAGCATACTCGAAAAGGAACCAATATAGCACATAACCGTGCAATCAGCTAATCAATAGCAACCTCCCCAACTTGGCTCGAAGCCATACATCAAGACACACTCAACAGATCATATCGTTTTTACTCTAATGATGCCACAACACCATAGTGAGAGTAAACTCAAATCATCTACTAGTTTGTGAAAACACAGATCATCTATTATCCAGCAGACTTCTTCGTCACTACCAAGTCATATATATATACATCCCGCAGTACTAACATACTCATCACATGGATATCTAACCGCCATTTCGGCTAATAAGGACAATACTGAACATATAAGTTCAAAACATTTTCTCACACAATCAGCACCTCGGTGCTCAAGCCATAGGCAAAGATCAGGCCTCAAGTCCTCCAGACTGGCCCAACATACTCACGAACATCACATCTCGCCCCTCGATCGGGGAAATCACAAACCATCAAGGCACATATAATACTGAGCGCTCAAGTGCGCATGGAGACATGAGGAAGGAATTTCAAGAGCTATATCTCAAGCTGAATCAAGTACGCACGATAAGAATTCCAAGAAAGTAAAGTTTCCTAAAGGTTTTTTAGCCTCTCGAGGATAAATACAGACGTCTCTGTACCGATCCACGAGACTCTACTAAACCTGCTCATAACTCGTGAGACCTAGTAACCTAGGCTCTAATACCAACTTGTCACGACCCAATTCCCAAACCCGGTCGTGATAGCGCCTCTCGTGAAGACAAGGCCAGCCTACAGAACAACAATGCCTTATTTAACAGTTAATAAACATAAATGGATGAATAATATGACTTAGTGGTATTAATAACTGATAGTTACCACCCAACACGGCCCGACCGGGGTGTCACAAGTCCCGACCATCTAAAGAAGACTGAACACAACTACTGGGCCAATAATAATATACAAAGTAAATTTCTGAAATCAAGGGACAAAGTCCGGTGCCGCGAACGCTGGCGGTCACCTTGCTCAGCTACAATAGCAATACCTTCAATCCGCTAATAACCCGCTACCGGGTGAACAATACCTGCAACTGCATGCGATGTGCAGGGAGTAAAGTGAGTACTCCAACTCAGTGGGTAATAAGAGTAAATAATAACTTAGTAGTAAAAAAACACGTAAAGCACTCTATCATGCTATATAGTGCAGTACAACCCTTTGAGAAAACAGTAAAACCGTGAAAATCCTTTAGAAATATCTTCTTCAGTTAAAAACCTCTTTTGAAAATATCCTTTTCCAACAGTCAAACATATGAATGCAATATCAGATAGTGCAAGTCAGCATATAAGTCAGCCCCTCGGGCACAACACTCCACCAACAAATAACACCAGAGTATCTGGTAAGCAATGCACGAAGTAGCATGGATGCCAGTGAAATGAGAGTGTTGAATGTCATACCACGTAGTACAAAACAGGAATCAATGCATGAATGCAAATGCAATGCACATGACCGCTGCAGCGGACAGCCCGATCCATTTGGGTACCCGCGCTCACTGTGGGGGTTCACACTTCAGAGGGGCTCCTACAGCCCAATCGCAATATCAATATCACACCACTGCGGCGCGCAGCCCGATCCATGCTCAGTCTAGAGATGCAGATAAGCCACTAGGGCAATATTCAAATAATGGTTCTTAGTTCCGAACGTTAAAATATGTAGTTTAAGTTTTAAAAACCTTAGAAGTATGATTGGACATTTCAAAACAGTGTTTAAATCAGGACTGATATCATTTAAGATGCCAAGTATCATGGAAATAGTTATAATAATCCCTAAAGGATTCAATCAGTTGTCCAGAGGCCCAATCACGACAATTAATCCATTTCTATAAGGATATCAACTAAGCTTCAATCAATTAGATAGTTATTTCATTAAGCGGGACGGAACAAGTCACAATCCCAACGGTGCTCTATCCCACGCCCGTTATCCGGCTTGCAAGTCACCTCAATACAGCACTATGATGTGCAAATCCGGTGTTTCAAACCCTCAGGATATTATTTACAAGTATTACTCACCTCGAACCGGCAAAATCTCTAGCCCGCGACGCCTTTGCCCCTCAAATTGGCCTCCACGTGCTTCGAATCTAACCAAAATCAGAGCGAATACATTACAATATGCCAAGGGGACAATACCCAATAAAAAACAATCGAAATATAGCAAAAAACCCAAAACAAGCACAACCCGAGCCCCGGTCCCGCTTCTCGAAAAATTACAAAACTCACATTACCGGATTTCTCATCTCGGCATGAGTCCGTACATATTAAATTCACAAGAATCGGAGTCCATTTGACCCCTCAAATCACAAATTCTCATTCAAAAACCCAAGCCCTAGTTCTTCACTTTTTTTAACCAAATTTCCATGAATTTAAATGTTGAAATCATAATTAGATGATGTTTCTAGGCCATGGGACTTACCTCCAATTGATTCCCAGTCAAAACCCTCTTCAATGACTCCCAAAAATCTCCCAAGATGCTCAACAATGGAGGAAAATAACCCCCAAGTCGCGGATGAAATGACATTTTAAAACCCTTATGCCCAGGTCGATTTTCGCTTCTGCGGATCCAATACCGCTTTTGCGGCTTCCGCTTATGTGGTCAACGTGTGCTTTTGCGGACCTTTCACTTAAGGCAACTATCCGCTTCTGTGGCCACACAACCGCTTCTACGGTTACCGCCCTTGCGGTCTCTTTCCGCTTCTGCGGACTTTCACTTAAGGGGCATGACCGCTTCTACGGTCCAAAACTCGCACCCGCGATACCGCTCTTGCGGTCAAGGATTTCGCTTATGCGGAACCAGCCCTGAGCTCGAATTCTGCTTTTGCACCTGCCCATCCACTTCCATAATACCGCACCTGCGGTACCAAAACCACAGGTGCGAAAACACCAGATACCAGCAACCTTCAGCAACACACAAGTCAAATTTTCTTCCCGTTGGCCATCTGGAATCGCCTCGAGGCCCCCGGGATCTTAACCAAAAGCACCAACATATCCCAAAATATCATACGAACTTGTTCCAATCATCAAAACACATCAATCAACGCTAAAACCATCAATTCACATCGGATTCAAGCCTAGGTTTCTTCAATACTTCCGAAATGCGCATTCAATAAAAAATCCAACCAAATGATGTTCGAATCACCTGAAAATTGGAACACATATCAAAAATCACCCGACAAAGCTACCGAAACTCTCAGAACTCCATTCCGACCCTTGGATCAAAATCTCGCCTATCAACCGGGATTCGCCAAAATACTAACTTCGCCAACTCAAGCCTAATTCTACACCGGACCTCCAAAATAAATTTCGATCACGCTTCTAAGTCAAAAATCATCCCCCGAAGCTAACCAAATCACCGAAAATCACATCCGAGCCCTATAACTCATAAGTCAACGTCCAGTTGACTTTTTCAACTTAAGTCTTCCTTAAAGAGACTAAGTGCCTCATTTCTTATCAAAAATCAATCCAAATCAACTCTAACACACCACATACCGATAACGAAACATGGAGAAGCATGAAATGGGGGAAATGGAGCAATAACACATGAGAAGACGGGTCGGGTCGTCACATCCGCTGCGGCGTGCAGCCCGATCCCATAAATATAACACCGCTGCAGCGTGCAACCCGATCCCATAAATACAACACCGCTGCGGCGGGCAGGCCGATCCTATAATCAGCCCAAAATCACATAAGCCTCTCGGCACAATAGCAAATTAATTATTCAGCCCAAACTTCATTAGAAATATTATTTAAGTCCCAAGTTTTGAGAAAAGTGGCTGAGTTTGCAAAACATTAATTAATACTAGGAATGAGTTCAATTTTCTGTACACATGGTAAGGAACCAGTAAAACAATCCATGAAGGATTCAAAAAGTTGGCACGAAGCCCCAATTATGATAATTAATCCATTTATTAGTATATCAATTCAACTCCAAGCAATTAGGTAGTGTTTTCATTAAGCGGGATGGACCAAGTCACAATCCCCAATGGTGCTCTACCCCACGCCCGTTATCTGGCGTGCAAGTCACCTCAATATAGAACTATGAAGTGCAAATTCGGGGTTTAAAACCCTCAAGGCATCATTTACATTCATTACTCACCTCAAGCTGGCCAAAACTCTAGCTCGATATGCCTTTTGCCTCTCAAATTGGCCTCCTCGTGCGTCGAATCTGACCAAAATCACACAAACAATGATGAAGCTCGATTTCTAAAATACGGGGTTTTAGCCATACATATCTGAAATTTGCCCCTTAATGATACTAAAATGATCCAATACAGTTATGTAACTTGAATCTACAATACAGCATTCAATAGGGCCAATATTAGTACCAAATCACATAACTTATGCCATTTAGGCCTATTGTCAAACATCTTGTAGGCATAGATATTTACACCTCATAACTATAGTATTGGTTCCTCCAACTATCACCATTAACCAAAAATTCATCCCACTATTATTGTTTACCAATTTATACTTCTAACATCACATGTGTGATCAACCATTCACACCCAAACCAACAAAATTCCATCAAATGAACACCTTTAAATCCCTACCATGTTCATGTATTTAAATTGGGAATTCGTAGTCTCCAATCACTATACCATAAGTTATAATACATGATTCATACTCATAATTCCATAATAACTCCCTATATGTAAGTCTAAAGTGTAGGATTACCTCTTGTAGACCAAATCTTGAAAGACAACTTTGGGGTGTTCTTGAGATTTTGAAGAAATTCTATGAAATCCAATCAAAACCGTGTTGTAACTAGTGATTGAGAAGTGAAATCACCGTGAAAACACACTTAAAAACTCACTTTAGGTGTGCAATTGGATGCCTTGGTCGAGTTGGGGTGTAGAAGAAACCCTAAGCTTGAGAGGTGATTCAAATTCTCTTATTTCCATTCTTTAGGGTGTTTATTAGTTTGTTCGTGCGCGACTTCGCGCGCTCTTCGCGCGTCGGAGGCCAAATACTCCGAAAAATGCGCGACTTCGCGCTAGTCACACCTGCCGATTAAAATGGTCATAACTCTTTGTATACAACTCCAAATGACGAAAAATTTGTTGCGTTAGAAACTAGACTCAAAGGGCTTTAATTTGATAGGTTCTGAATCACCCAACTCCTTATATAACTGGAGATATTATCGACTAAAGTGAGATCTTGTGCGCACTCATTTTCAACTTTCGTGTATTATGAAATTTTCTAACTTCAAAAGTTCCCGTTAACCATCCGAAATCACCCCGAGGCCCCCGGGACCTCAACCAACAACACTAACATATCTTATAACGTTATTCAAACTTATTCCAATTATCAAAACACCACAAATAACACCTAAACCATCAAATTACACCAAATTCAAGCCTGAGTTCATCCAAATCTTCCGAAACTCGCATTCGATCAAAAACCCAACCAAAACACCTCCGTATGATCTAACATTTTGCACACACATTCAAAATCACCTAACGAAGCTACAGAAATTGTTGAAATTCCATTTTGACCCTCGAATCAAAATCTGACCTATCAACCTGAATTCGCCAAAATGCTAACTTCGCCAATTCAAGCCTAATTCTACACCGAACCTCAAAAAATACGTCCGATCATGCTCCTAAGTCACAGATCACCTCCCGGAGCTAACCGAACCACTTTAATTCACATCCAAGTCCTCTAACTCATAAGTCAGCGTCCGGTTGACTTTTCCAAACTAAGCCTTCCGTAAAGAGGCTAAATGTCTCATTTCTTATCAAAATCGCTCAAAATAAATTCTAACGCACCCAATACCGATAATGAAACATGAGTAAGCAATAAATGGGAAGAACGAGGTAGTAACTCATGAGACGATGGGTCAGTTCGTCACATCCTCCCCAACTTAAACAAACGCTCGTCCTCGAGCGTACCTAGAGTTGTCCTAGAAGCCAACCAATAGCTGAATAACCTTACCATGCATATACCACGGGGTGATCCCATATCACCCTATCTCATATAGGTCCGACAATACCTTTTAACTGAAATTACACAATCCAATCTAGCCCATAAACCATAGAACCACATATTTACTTCTGAAACCATACACAAGATCAGAACCTCACGTCTCTATTCAGAATAAGCTTGAACCAGCTGTAATAACCCATACCTGCAACCTCAGGTGCAATTATATGATATACCACATAACTCCAACACTCGAAACGATTACTTCTATTCGCAGTAGTTGCACACAACACCCGAATACCGGTATTGAACCTCTTATCAACTAAGGTCTCATCTTACCCTTTCATATGCTACCAATGATAACTAAATCACACGGTAAGCCATAACCATTTCTCATATCAACCATTCATGAGACCACTTCTCTGGTAAATATTTCATCAAATTTCTGAGTCGAAGCTCGATATCATCCTTCCAAATGCTGACATCGAATCTGTTTATATTCATTAATGATCCCTCTAATCTCCTCTAATCCAACACACTACTCTGGTGACATGACACCTCAATACAAGCCTAAGCCACAACTCACATAGTACGCGCACCAATAAGTAACAGTCCGGGTATACTAAATTCATGAAAAAAATTACTCAAATGAAAGACTTATACCACAAGTGAATCATCATACTCACGGAGAAGTACATAATACAAAGCCATACGAGTAAACCTCACTATTGCACCATCCGGCTACCCCAGAAGGAGAAAATACCTCAAAGGAGAGAGTTGCTTTGCAAGTTCCACAAGTACCACCCCAACGATATGCTATGAGCTCGTCAATCACAGTGGAACCAAGATACATAAATAGGATAATAATAACCAGGTCTTCTATAGCTCACATTGACATCAACTTCACGGGCAACTTATTTGCCAACAACATAATCCACCTGGCACTAGCACTGACCTCCAGTCCAAGCATATCATATAGGAGAAATCCAACAAGTAGACCTGTATATGCTTACTGAAACAAGATTCTCATGCTCCTGGACTGGCATAAATAACGCTCTATATCGTAGGCATGAGCAAACTGCGTTGTCATAGCTCAAATCAACAAGTTAACACAGAATTAGTAATTACCAAGTTTGTTCTGGAATTTAGCATCTTGGAAATCTCAAGTATAGTCCAGATAGTCCTTAACAGAGTTACGAATACGAGAAACATTATACCTTTAAGATCAATATCCCACTTTAGGCATATCATGGCTTACTCATCTTCTAAGAATGAATATTGGCTCGATGCTTGCACACAGGTTTAAACCTCACATATATTCGCGCTCACAGCGTATACTTATCACCATCAAATAACTTGACTAGTGCATCCAATGAGTTAGATAAAATACTCCCCTCAACATGCTACAATCTCGAAATAATATTTTTTTTAGAACTTCCCCGTCTCCAAATTGATAGATCACATAAATCACCATAACTGATCACAACCTCAACACCCAGATGACTAACACATACCTCAAGTACGTTCATCCCAAGATGATTATTTCCAAAAAAAAATTCTACGGTACATAACAAGATCGAAATATTGGTAGTCGATCAACTAAGTGAGTGTTGTAATACCAATAGACATTTGTTAGTTAAAATATAGTACGCACCCTTCTCAGGTGTTACCGAGCAGTTATAACATTCAATTTAAATATCTGAAGCTGACTATTCTATCTAGAATTTATGACCTTCCCTTTAAGAATGAACTGCCACCTTGCACATGAAAATATTAAGCATGTACCATACACCACGTCTATCATGCCATCTTGTTGCAAACACAAAATCTCATTAGAATTTTTGGGCTATAGGAAAATTACATCCCGATAGTTAGAAATCTTCTATTTGCTCCAATTTAGGAGGAGTTCATAATATACAATATGCTTTGCGCACCAGTAGACGATATCTGGCTCGAACCATGGTAAAAACCATCGAGAAAACTTTCTAATCTGTTCGCACATAACCAAGATATCAATACGAGGCGAATGATACTTGTTCTTCACTGTTACTTTATTTAATTGCATGTAATCAATGCACATTCTCATCGTGCCTTCTTTTTTTTTTCCATAAATAAGACTGGTGCACCCCAAGGTGACATACTAGGCCGAATGAACCCCTCATCTAGGAGCTCCTGAAGCTGCTCTTTCAATTTCTTCAGCTCCACTGGTTCTGTACGGTATGGTGGAATGGAAATGGTCTAAGTGCCCGGCACCAAGTCAATACCAAAATAAATATCCCTGTCCGGAGGCATACCCGACAGGTCTACAGGAAATACATCAGGAAAATCCCTCACAACTGGGACAAAATCAATACTAGGAGTCTCAACTCCAACATCTCGCACAAAATCTAGATATGATAGACAACCCTTCCTAACCATACGTTGGGCTTTCAAGAAAGAAATTTCTCTGCTAGGAACAAAATCAGTCATACCACGCCACTCGATCCTCGAAACACCCGGAATAGCCAAAGTGACTATCTTAGCATGACAGTCTAGAACTGCACGACACAGAGATAACCAGTCCATGCCTAATATAACATCAAAGTCCACCATGCTCAATAGCAATAAATCAACTCGGGTCTCCAGACCCTCAATAATCACAACACATGACAGGTAGACATGGTCCACAACAACAGTATCGACCACCGGGGTAAATACATGAATAGGTAAAGAAAGAAACTCTCGGGGCGTACCCAAATAATGAGCAAAATATGAGGACACATAAGAATAGGTGGAACCGGGATCGAATAATACCGAGGCATCTCTGTGGTAGACTAGAACAATATAGCTCTTAACTGTGCAATCAACTTATTTAATAGCAAACTCCCCAACTTGGATCAAAGCCATAGATCAAAATGCACTCCATAAATCATAACGCACATACTTTATTGCTGACGTAATACCATAGTGAGATAGAACTCACTCCTTCATAAGCTTGTGGAAACATAAATCATATGGAATTTTAACTCTTCTGCAATTCTTGCATTCACTCACACAATATTTAAGCCCACTCTCTAGGCGACCAAATATTTTTTTTTCACTAAGTCCCAAAATTATCAAAAAGTCGGCAGAGTCTCCTTTGTAATTGGGCATATCCACCTGCCAGAGAATCACTAAAACCATCCTAAAAATACATCCACAACTTGACAAAGCATCACAATGTGTATCAATAATATTAATATCAATATTACATGTATTATATTATCAAAATTAATACATGGATATGCGTTGCACCAATTTGAATCGTAACACATAGAAAATACCTTTCGATCCTCCATTATTGGATATTCAACCAAGTAGGAACATTTTCTTTTCTTAATGTTTTCGACCTTCAAGGTGGGCTCCCCGACTTATAGATTTCGTCACAATACATTTACAGAAGCGATCTCAGCTCCCAGACTTACTAACTAGTATGACAATTAGTTTCCCCTTATAAGCCAATTACCCATTAGCTTTACCTTTAGTCAATATCTTTGTATACCTTCCACTGTCATACACATTACACAATCACTTAATCTTCCTGAGTCTAAACTCATATCGTAACATAAAATTTACTTCAATCCAAATAGGATACATGAAAAGATTCTCCACGCACCCATAACTCGGGGCTACATATCTAATCACAATGAAAATCAAACACTTAACAGTTCATCTATCATCCTGCAGCCATTTATCGTTGCTTCCCAGTCATGTAGATACATCTCGTAACACTAACATACCCTTCACGTAGCTATCCAACCATCATTCCCACTAATAGGGACAATACCGGACATATAAGTTCAAAACATTTGCTCGCACAATTAACACTTCGGTGCTTAAGCCATAGGCAAGGATCCGGCCTCAAGTCCCTCACACTGGCCCAACATCAACTCAAGAGATCACATCTCGCCCCTCAATCAGGGAATCACAAGTCATCAAGGAACATATGATACTGAGCGCTCATGCGCGCATACGAACACGTGGAAGGAATTTTAAGAGTTTCCTTTCAAGATGAATCAAGGATGCACGATAAGAATTTAAGAATGTGAAACTTTCCTAAAGGTTCTGCAGCCTCTCGAGGATAAATACAGACGTCTCCATACCGATCCGTGAGAATCTACTAAACCTGCTCATAACTCGTGAGACCTAGTAATCTAGGCTCTAATACCAACTTGTCACGACCCAATTCCCAAACCCGATCGTGATGGCGCCTCTCGTGAAGACAAGGCCAACCAACAGACATCAATACCTCTTTAATACTTACTTAGCATAAATAAGTCTAAAACATTAATAAAATTATCATATGTGCGGAAGAAAAATAATAAAACAAGGAACCATCCCGATACAACCCGACCGAGGTGTCACAAGTCACGAGCATCTAGAAGAATGTTTTTAGTCAACTACAAGGCATGTAATACACGAATTAAAAATTTAGAATCCAAGAAGAAATCTGGTGCCATGAACGGTGGCGGTCACCTTGCTCGGCTACAATATCAAAATCCTCAACCAGCTCAAACTCGTTACCGGGTAAACCAATACCTGCATCTGCACGCGAGGTGCAGGGAGTAAAGTGAGTACTCCAACTCAGTGAGTAATAAAGGTAAATAATAACTTAGCAACAAGAAACCACGTAGAGCAAGTCATCATGCTATATAGTACAATGTAACCCTTTGACAAAACAGTGAAACCGTGAAATCTTTGGAAATATCTGGGCTCAGTTTAAAACCTCTTTGGAAATATCTTTTTTTCCAATAGTTAAGCAAATGAATGCGAAACAAGTATTGCAAGCCAGCACAAAAGTCAGCCCTTCGGGCACAACACTCCATTAACAAATAACATCGGGATATCATGTATTTAGTGCAAGAAGTAGCATGGAAGCCAATAAAATGAGAGTGCTGAAATGTCATGACAAATAATACAAATAGGGAAAAATGCATGTGACGGTACACTCCGGTACCCATTGCAGCGTGCAGCTCGAGCCATCCATATTTATCTATCGTCAATGGCACTCACTTGGGGTGTGTACAGACTCCGGAGGGGCTCCTACAGCCCAAGCGCAAATATCAACCCATCTCATGGCATCAAATCTAGGCCCTCGACCTCATATCAATATCAATATAATATCACTGCGGCGCGCAACCCGATCCCATAAATACAACACCACTGCGGCGCACAACCCGATCCCATAAATACAACACCACTGCGGCGCGCAACCCGATCCCATAATTACAACACTGCTGCGGCACGCAGCCCGATCCCATAATCAGTCTAAAATCACATAAGCCTCTCGGCACAATAGCAAATAAATTATTCAGCCCAAACTTCATTAGAAATATTATTTAAGTCCCAAGTTTTGAGAAAAGTGGCTGAGTTTGCAAAACAGTAATTAATACTAGGACTGAGATCAATTTTCTGTACACATGGTAAGGAACCAGTAAAACAATCCCTGAAGGATTCAAACAGTTGGCACGAAGCCCCAATTATGATAATTAATCCATTTATTAGGATATCAATTCAACTCCAAGCAATTAGGTAGTGTTTTTATTAAGGGGACGAACCAAGTCACAATCCCCAATGGTGCTCTACCCCATGCCCATTATCTGGCATGCAAGTCACCTCAATATATCACTATAAAGTGCAAATTTGGGGTTTAAAGCCCTCACGGCATCATTTACATTCATTACTCACCTCAAGCTGGCCAAAACTCTAGTTCGCTATGCCCTTTGCCTCTCTCAAATTGACCTCTTCGTGCGTCGAATCTGACCAAAATCACACAAACATTGATGAAGCTCGATTTCTAAAATATGGGGTTTTAGCCATACATATCTGAAATTCGCCCCTTAATGATACTACAATGATCCAATACAGTTATGTAACTTCAATCTACAATACAACATTCAATACGTCCAATATTAGTACCAAAACCCATAACTTATGCCATTTAGGCCTATTATCAAACATCTTGTAGGCATAGATATTTACACCTCATAACTATAGTATTGGTTCCTCCAACTATCACCATTAACCAACAATTCATCCCACTATTATTCTTTAGAAATTTATACTCCTAACATCACATGTGTGATCAACCATTCATACCCAAACCAACAAAATTCCATCAAATGAACACCTTTAAATCCCTACAATGTTCATGTATTTAAATTGGGAATTCATGGTCTCCAATCACTATACAATAAGTTGTAATACATGATTCATACTCATAATTCTATAATAACTCCATATATGTAAGTCTAAGGTGTAGGATTACCTCTTGTATACCAAATCTTGAAAGACAACTTTGGGGTGTTCTTGAGATTTTGAAGAAATCCTATGAAATCCAATCAAAATCATGTTGTAACTAGTGATTGAGAAGTGAAATCACCATGAAAACACACTTAAAAACTCACCTTAGGTGTGCAATTGGATGCCTTGGTCGAGTTGGGGTGTAGAGGAAACTCTAAGCTTGAGAAGTGACTCAAATTCTCTTATTTCCGGTCTTTAGGGTATTTAATAGTCTATTCGTGCATGACTTCACGCGCTCTTCGCGCGTCGGAGGCAGAATACTCCAAAAAATGCGCAACTTCGTGCTCGTGGTCGAGCTAGTGACACCTGCCGGATAAAATGGTCATTACTTTCTGTATACACGTCCAAATGACGAACGGTTTGTTGCGTTGGAAACTAGACTCAAAGGTATTTAATTTGATAGGTTGTGCATCACCCAACTGCTTATATAACTGGAGATATGGTCGTTTAAAGTGAGGTCTTGTGCGCACTCATTTACAACTTTCGTCTATTATGAAATTTTCCAACTTCAAAAGTTCCCGTTAACCATCCGAAATCACCCGAGGCCCCCGGGACCTCAACCAACAGAACTAACATATCTTGTAACGTTATTCAAACTTGTTCCAGTTATCAAAACACGACAAATAACACATAAACCATCAAATTACACCAGATTCAAGCCTAAGTTCATCCAAATTTTCCGAAACTCACATTCGATAAAAAACCCTAACAAAACACCTTCGAATGATCTGAAATTTTGCACACACATTCAAAATCACCTAACGAAGCTACAGAAATTGTCAGAATTCCATTCCGACCCTCGGTCCAAAATCTCACCTGTCAACCATAATTCACCAAAAATGCTAACTTAGCCAATTCAAGCCTAATTCTATACCGGACCTCCAAAAATACTTCTGATCATGCTCCTAAGTCACAAATCACCTCCCGGAGCTAACCAAACCTTCGGAATTCACATCCGAGCCCACTAAATTATAAGTTAACGTCCGGTTGACTTTTCCAAACTAAGCCTTCCTTAAAGAGACTAAATGTCTCATTTCTTATTAAAATCGCTCAAAATAAATTCTAACGCACCCAATACCGATAATGAAAAATGAGTAAGTAGTAAATGGGAAGAACGGGGCAGTAACTCATGAGACGACGGGTCGGGTGGTCACAACAAATGAGACTCGACGATAAAATAATACCGCATTGCATAACACTAATGGGCTTTAATAATCCAATTGAACAAAATTCTAGAGAGATAGTGCTGCCCGTCCTAGCCAGATGAGTCACCTAGGAAATGATGTTTCTCGTCATAGATCAATATACAACCTACAACGTTATCATAGGGCACCCATGGATACACACCATGCGAGCAGTCCCGTCAAGTCTCTATCAAGTAATCAAGTTTCCCGCTCCATGGGGAATATTTAGCATCCGGGGCCAACAACGCACCGCACAAGAGTGCTATCAGATCACCCAGGATTGTGCACATACCCAATATCTAAAAGGAGCAAGTGCAGAAGCATTGCAACCAGCGATGTCGGGAACCAAACTCGATGTACAGATAGACGCTATCAAGGACCCCGACATCATAGAGGCCTCCGAGTCGACCATAGAAGACCTTGATCCCGTCAAACTGGACAACAATGATAGCATAAAAAAGGCTTATATTGGGCACAATCTCTCAGAACCAGGTAAGTTCCATAAATTCTTAACTAACAATGTCGATTTGTTTTCCTTCTCCCATTCAGATATGCCAGGCATCCCGAAAAACATTTCCACGTACAAACTGAATATTGACCCCCTCTACCCACCTATGCGAAAAATAAGGAGAAAGTTCAATGCCACGATCAACGATGCAGTCAGCGAATAAGTTGATAAGCTGCTCGCCAATGGCTCCGTCTGAGAGTCAAAGTATCCCTAGTGGTTCGCCAATATAGTCATGGTGAAGAAGAAAAATGGAAAATGGCAGATGTGTGTCGACTTCATAGACCTAAACAAGGCATGCCCAAAAGATTCATTTCCACTATCGCACATCCACCAGCTCATCGACGCAACAACGAGACACGAGTTGCTAAGCTTATTAGATGCCTACTCGGGTTATAACCAGATCTTAATGGAAGAAGAGGACCAAGAGAAAACTATTTTTATCACTCACCAGGGAACGTACTGCTACAGAGTCATGCCATTTGGACTTAAGAATGCGGGCGCGACATACCAAAGGTTAGTCACCAAGATGTTCAAAAATCAACTCGGCAAAATAATGGAGGTGTACATAGATTACATGCTAGTCAAGTCTAAAAGGAAAGAAGATCACATCGATCATCTGAAGGAAGCCTTCGACATATTAAGTCAGTGCGACATGAAACTAAACCCCGAAAAATGCGCCTTCGGCATAACCTCGAGCAAATTCCTTGGCTTTCTGGTATCGCAAAGAGGCATTGAGGTCAATCCAGATCAGATTAAGGCCATAAAAAGGATACTGAAAGCATTGACCAGCAAAAAGTAGGTACAAAAAATTGACGGGTCGGATATCTTCCCTGTCAAGGTTCATCTCACAATCATCAGATAGATGCCATAAATTCTTTCATGTTTTAAAGAAAGACAACATACTCTAGTGGAATTTGGAATGTGTCGACGCCCTAAGAAAACTGAAAGCATACTTATCCTCCCCACCATTACTTGCCAAGGCTGATCCAGGTGAGTGCCTCCTCGTCTACCTAGCTATTTCCAAATTTGCGGTAAGCGCAGTGCTGGTCCGCAAAAACAAAGGTACACAATCTCTATTTACTATATCATCAAAACCTTAATTGATACCGAAACGAGGTATCCCCACCTCGAAAAATTAGCTCTAGCGGTGGTGACAACGTTTCCTCTCAGGAGCATCCTGCACAAACCCGAACTATCAGTTAGATTGGCCAAATGGGCCATAGAATTGAGCGAGCACGATATAACATATCAACCGTGAACTGTAATAAAGTCACAAGTGCTCGTCGATTTCTTCACTGACTTCCATGCAGAAATATTGCCCGAGGTCGATCAAGAAGCATTTTGTACCTCCCCTGAACGACCTGACCTCTGGGTTCTCTACACCTATGCGCATCAAATGTGTTGGGATCTGGACTGGGAATCTTACTTGAAGTCCAAACAGGCAAAGTAATTTGCCAATCTATACGGTGTCCCAAAATGACTAACAATGAGGCTGAGTATGAGGTCGTAATTGCAGGACTGAAATTAGCCCTCAAGTATGCTGCACGATGACTCATCCTTCGTTGCGACTCTCAACTCGTTGTAAATTAAGTTACTGGGACTTTCCAAGTCAAGGAGTAGAGACTGCAGAAATACCAGACAAAAATCCACAAACTACTATCGAAATTCGATGAATGCCGACTCGACCAAATACCCCGAGCGCAAAACATCAAAGTTGATGGCCTCACCAAACTGGCAGCAACAACCAAAAATATCACCAAGGAAAACGTGGTCATCCTCCTCCATTCATTGATATACCAGATTGAGGTACATTCTATAAATTTAACTTGGGACTAGCGCAACCGCATTATAACATATTTGCAGGAAGGAACACTCCCGCGGGATAAAAAAGCCAAAAAAGTTCGAATACAGCCGGCCAGGTAATAAATCATAATCTTTACAAAAGCACATTCGGCGGCCCTTTGGCCAAATGCCTTGGACCAAACCAAACCAGGCGTGTGCTACAAGAAGTACACGAGGGCCACTGCGATGCCCATACAGTCAACAAAGCCCTCGTCAAATGCCTTATTCGTGCAGGATAATACTGGCCCACTATGAAAAAGAAAGCCATAGATTACGTCAAGATATGTGAGCAATGCCAAAAATACGCCCTATGATACACCAAGCTGTCAAACTCCTGCACAATATCACTTCACCATGGCCGTTTATAAAATGAGGAATGAATATCATCGGACCCTCTCAGCAGGCCGAGTTAAGATACGCTTCCTTTTGGTTTTAACTGATTACTTTTTCAAATGGGTGGAAGAAGGTGCGTTCACCCAAATACGCGAGCAGGAAGTCATCGCATTCATATGGAAAAACATTATGCTGCTTCGGCATCCCTAAAGAAATCAACTATGACAATGGCTCTCAGTTCGCCGGGAAAAAGATGACCGAGTTCTTCGAAAAATGGTGCATTAAGCGGATTCTCTTCTAGTCATATCACCATGCTGGTAACGGTCAAGTCGAATTCTCCAACAAAACAATATTGAATATACTAAAGAAAAAGCTCGAGGACGCCAAAATGGCTATGGCCGGAATTGCTACCAGAGGTATTGTCGGCTTATCGCACCATGCCAAAAACCAGCACATGCGAAATGCCATATTCATTAGTCTACGGGAGCAATGTCGTTATACTGTTGAGGTCGGGAAACCTAGCTCAGTCTCATAAGCATGGTAGCACAAAAACAACAAGCAGAAAGGTACTACAACAAGAAGGCCAAAGTGCGACCACTCAGAGTCGGGGACTACGTCCTCAAAGCCAAAACACAAGAAACAAAAGACACAAACGAAGGAAAATTGGGAACAAACTACGATGGGCCATATAAAATCACAACAGCAGCAAGCAAATGAGCATTCCAATTAGAAATAATGGAAGGAAAACTACTACAAAATAATAGGAATGTCGCCCACCTCAAATACTTCCACTTCGGAAGGATGATGCCACCTAAGTCGTACTCTTTTTACCTCACCCAGGTTTTGTCCCAATCGGGTTTTGTTGGGGAGGTTTTTAACGAGGCGATGAGGGGGACATTTCGAAGTTCAAAGTATAATTCATCGCCCAGCCTGCCGATGGCATTTCCAGGCCGAGCAATAACGGGACTAGGTACAAGGAAACTCCATTGTATGTACGAAATCAACATGTATCTCCAATGTATGAATGAAATTACTCCATTATATGTACGGAATTGATATGTATCTCCTACGAATGAATGATGTTACTCCAATGAATGTGCGAAATCGATGTGTATCTCCAATATATGAACGAAATCGGCATATACGATACTCCGGTAAATAAAATAAAACATGTTACCCTCCATCATCCTCTCGCAAACATGACGGGATAATACTTCGACATTAGCTCGAAAGTAACATCCCCATGGCTAACACTGTTGTTAAAGAAAAGAGTTTGACAACGCTCAAATAACGACGGGATGATTTTTCGACATTAGCTCAAATGTAACATATCTATGGCTAAGGTCGTTGCTATAGAAAAGAGTTCGACAACGCTCAAACTATGACAAGATAATACTTTGACATTAGCTCAAAAGTAACATCCCTATGGCTAACGCCATTACCAAAGAAAATAATTTGGCAATGCTCGGACCACGACATGATAATACTTCGACATTAGCTCGAAAGTAACCTTTACCAAAGAAAATAATTCGACATAGCTCGAACAATGATGGGATAACGCTTCGATAATAGCTCGAAAGTAACACCCATACGACTAAGGCCATCGCCAAGGACAAAAGTTTGACCTCAATTTGACACACCAGGTTAACATTTTCGACAATAACTCGAAACAGTATGACCACAACTATGGTCTTCACCAAACAAACAAATAACAAAAAATAAACGACAACAACATATTCAAAGGTACACAAGAAAAATATTTGTTCCATTACTACAAACATATTAAAAATATTTTCTTTACAAAGGGATAAAGAACGCCCTCACAAAAATAGCAAAAACAAAAGTAAATACAACTAAATCTTACGTCACACCTCCCTCCATGGCATATACCTCCTCGTACCAAGAATCGTAGGCGAGCTTGTTCGCGTCGTCAGAATCAACACTGCCCTCACTAGGCATGCCAGGGTCGTACCCACATGCCTCACTAGCTGCACGTGCCTTAATACACACATCCCTAAGTTCTGCCTCAGACGCCCTCCCATTAGTATGAAAAGACTTATATACGTCAAGTTGAGCTTCGCCATGAACCCTCAACTTGTATAAATCTCAACACACGACAGGGTCGGCCGAAGTATGGGATGTAGAAAGTTGTAATTATCATCGCACGTCCTCATCCTACAAAGCGGTAACTTGTTCGTTTAACACGGACAACTCCACCTCCATATCTCAGATACGTCCCTCAAATATCGCTACCTTAAGTGCAGATGTCTCCACCTCCTTGTCCCATTCTGATCTACAAATACGAAGGGCGTCTTATAGAGTCGTTGCCTTAAAAATGGTAGTCGCCATATCCCTCTCGGCATGAGCCAACCCATCAACATTAACACTCATCTCATCTTTAAGGTTGACGACCTTCGCCACCTTCTTGTCAAGCTCGGCAATTAAATTGGCCTCCTTCACCTGAAGGCCCGCATTCTCGGCCATTACCTCCTTACTCAGCTCCAGCTCATCTTCCTTGACTTTAAGGGCCTCTTCAAGCTCACTACAACGAGCAATGGCCTTCATCAGGTCCTCATCTCGATCTCTTAGCTCTTCCACCTTTTGCGCCAATTGACCCTCCTTTTTCTTAATCCCATCACGGAACAGCTGAAAGTTGTTGTCCTGAGTAAAGAGATTAGACAGTGCATGATGCTTGGCATGGTATTACTTGTATTTGGTAGACAGCCTCCCAAAAATGGCCATCCTCCGTCTATCCCTGCGTTCACGCATAGCTCCATGATAAGGTTCTAGCATGAAAAGCAAAGTTAAAAAAAAGAATGGGCTGAGGATGCAAAACCGATCCAAGAACGAAAAGAAAAGAGAGAATAATTCACTCGTAGAGTCATGCTGAAAATGCTCTGTGACCACTCTGCATCGCTCATCGCCTTAAGTGTTGCGCTCTCAGGAGCAGCACACAAAAGGGAAAACACCGACACTACCTGCTTGCTATTAGACAACAAGTCATAATCTTCAGGGACGAAAATGTGATGGTCAAAAACCTCTGTCCTTACTTCTACACGAGTATGACATTCCAAAAACTCGCATATGTCTCCTGGGTCCACATCCGAACCCGAACCGTCTCCCTCAGCGTGTACGCCTCCCCTAACGGTAGATGATACGCCACCTTTGGCAGAGCGCACCGACCCCCCTTCTTGGTATTTTCCTTTAGTCTGGGGGGACTTTCCTGCCAAAATGGCATCCGTCATAAAAACAGACACAGGTGCCGTCTCGGACGTACCAGTTCTGTTCTCTCTAGTATAAGTGGCAACGACCTTCCCACGTTCTACCCTCCTCTTTTTCCTCGATGGAGATTCGTCTCCATTGGAGGGATGATCCAAAAGGTGATAGATTGGTCGAGAGGAGATATCATCTTGTACAATAATGGCACGAGAAGAATATCTAGCCTAAACAGGTTGAGCACGACCCCCTCGGGCGGATTCACACAAGGTAAATTGCATTCCTGCCAATGTGATGGCCTGGCGAAATGCAAGGACTGGGGCCCTCTTCTTGGAAGCCCTACGACTTGTCAGCACAAGTAGTCATGTCAATAAATGATGATAAACTGCCAAAGGTCAAAACAAAGGAAAACATTTATCGGATAGGACCTTCGGCCTAAAAGTGTTTCACAAAAGCGGGCCAATCTCGAATCTCCACCGCGTGAGGTAGTAAAATGGTTGCCCAATCCTGTATACCGATGATGAGATGGGGTGTATGCCTCACAATTACACAAAAGAGTTAAAAATATGTACTAAGTTGGAAAGAACCAGAGTAAACAACAAATACCAACACCTACGATTATGATTCCATTGCTCTGGGAACCTAGCGGGGTTCGACACCAAGTGCTCAGTCCTAACTCAAGAAGTATTTATGCTAAAATTTATGGCTTACCCGGTCGTATGTTCCTACTACCAGCCCCCTGGTCCCACGATGCCTCAAGTGTATCATAGTGCACTGGTGAAAACTAGGGGAAAAAATGTAAAAGGTGATAAAGGCCAATTTCGAATCCCGCCAACCCCGCATACTTTGTCAATACTAGAAATATCTTATACATATAAGGAGATAGTTGAGCCAAGCAGACCTCATAGAACCGACAAAATTCCCCTGCTAATGGAAGAAGGAGAAGGGAATGGCCAATCATAAAGGGATAAACGTAAAGGGCACAATATCTCGGTATGTGGACCTCCACGAGGTCCCACCCAACCGAAACCATATCGATATAAGGGGGGATGTTGTACGTAGATCGAAGGTCATCTATATGGGCATGCTCGGTCTTAGACACCACCGAAGCAGGAGAAGGGACAGGCTCTTTAAGAAAATCATTTTGGGACATGGGGTTTCTCGGTAATATCTCTTCCACGGTGGGAAAGTTTTCCCCTTTCTCTATCACTACATCCTCCACCAGAAGGAGGCGCCATAGATAGTGGGGTGGAATTAAAAATCTCTTCATGTGACCGACGTGTTCTAGGCATCTCGATGGTAGAAGATATGTTGATAAAGCGCGAAATCAAGAACAATGAATAAAAGAGAGGAAATAAAAGTTCACGAGAACAGAGCTGAAGACACAAGAGGAGATAACCAAGGAAAGCAATACATACACTAGAGAAGAAATGGCTAAAAGTTCTTGAAAAAACAAAACCTTCACCTATTTATAGGGTTGTGTGGCGCCAGAATCGAAGCGGCAGACTGCCAATGGCACCAAAACCAAAGAGACAAGCAATAAGTCTCTGTCTCGGAAAGATGCGTAATAATGACGCACGTGGGAATGACGTCCCTTCCTGACAGGCTACACCATTCAGGATACCGTAAAGTTCACCACTCTTTCGTTATTCATCAAACCATCATAATTCAATAGCCAAATTTCTCCACAGGTATAGGCAATGTCCGCTTATCAAGGACGCACAGGGCCGCGACCTCGACAAGCGGAGGGACTAACTGTATAGGTACAAATTCGGCAACCACGACCACTACCGAGTACGACGAGGAATGAGGCTATCGTGGTGTAGCATCTGATGGTCATAGTGGTTAAAGGCAGCAACCAAGAGCAGTCAGTTGATGCACGACGTCTACAATGGTGTAAGCTTAGTAGGGGACAAAAAGGATATGCTTTTCGAATATTCTTCATGTTGTACTTTTTTAGGGTTTCATAGGGGATTGTCCCTTATAAATAGGAAGAGTCAGAAGAGAAAGACGGAGAGACAAAAAAGCCAAAAGAACACTTTGTAAAAGAATTATCGGAGAGTGAATACAAAAGTAGTCTGGTGCACTAATTGCAGGAACAAGAAAGTATATATCATTACATCAGATAGAAAAGATCCAAGGATTCCCCAATCATCTGATATTTATTCCTTACCTACACTGATTGTATAAATGCAAATTTATTGTCAATAACGTCTTCACATTTATGAGCATTTATTCGATTCCAGCATACTAGTCACATCATTCATCTTACTTACTTCTCCCATTGCTAGATTTAGATTTTGTTGTGCTTAACTAAGATTGAACTCATCATTATCATTAATTGATTTAATCAAGGGTTTTCAAATTCTATGATCAAACAAATTTTACATGAAAAATGGTGAAACTACTATATTTAAATTTGCAAACTCATTTAAAAAAATTCTTACGGACAAACGGGCCTTTAAGCTCTATATAAATTTATTATAGTACTACTTTGAGTAAATTTTGCTATTTTGATTGACCAATTTCTTATTTCCCAACCATATGTAACCGTGTATCTGGTAAAGAGTGTCCATAATTTGGTTATGGTGGATTTTTATTTATAATATAATAGAAAACGAAATTAGCTTGTACGTTTGATAAATATATACACCCCTATTAAATCCTAAGTTCTTCACTCTTTAAACTACACATCTATATATCTATATAAATGTGGAAGTGAGAAAAGTGATGCGACATCTCTCATTAACTAAACATTATATTTATCTTTTTTATTCTTTTTGGGGATTTTTCTTCTATTATAATGTTTGATTACCTTATTATTAATTGAAAAGGCACCAAGGGAAACCTAACGGTTTCTTCCTCTTACGTAGAAGCCTATCAATTTCTATCAAGTAGCCTTTTCATTGTGGATGAGCGTATTATTCAATTGGTTGAATTCAATGAATAATAAAAGTGGTATATTCACTCCGAATTTATAGCGTAAATTGTGTGACTCTTATCTATATAATAACATCCAATATCAATGTAAATACGGGAATTACATATTCCTATATATATTTGTAACAATTCAATCGGTTGTTTTGCTTTCTAAAATTTTGTTATCCTAAATAAGACTTCTCATACGTGCTTTTACTGTTTTATGGCTTGCGGGGATGGTTAGTCTGAGATTTGGAAGGGTTCGGGTTGAACTCAGAGTATTTGGTTCCTTAAGGTTGGCTAAAAATGCCAAGTTTGACTTCGATCATATTTTTAGTAAACGATCTTGAAATCGAGATTTGATGGTTCCAGTAGATTCGTATGATAATATCAAACTTGAGACTATGTTCGGATTGGATTTTGAATTACCCGAGAGCGTTTTGGCGCCTAATAGTGAAAGTTAGTTCTTTGAAGGTTTTATAAGTTCTTTAAATTTCGTTAGGAGATGGTTTTGGTGATATCAAGGCCCAAACGGAATTTCGAGACCGAAAATAGTTTCATATGTTGATTTAAGACTTGCACACAAAAATTGGTGTCATCTCGAATAGTCTAAGTATGATTCGGCGCCTTCGGAGCAATTTGGAAAACTAGAAGTTCATATGTTGATTCAATTTGGTTTTAGGGTATGATTTCTAGTTCCATTGATGATTTTCGTGTTTTGAGAGTTCGAGCAAGTCCGTATCATGTTTACAGACTTTTTAGAGCTTCTTGACGGGGTCCCGAGTAGCTCGGGTGAGTTTCAAACCCCTCGAAGCAAAGTGCAAAAAACCAGAAAACCCTAGTTCTGGTTTCCTTCTTCGCGAACGCGGAGAGAACCTCGCGTTCGCGTAGAAGAAGTTGGGACTGGGGGGATTTTGTTTTATGCATACGTGATAGTTAGTCCGCATTCACGAAGGTCTGGGACCGGTGACCTTCGCGTTCGCATAGAAAAGCCTGGGCTGGGGTGGGCTACTGATTGTTCTTCGCGTTCGTGAAGGGTAGGCCAAGGTAGCCTCCGCGTTCGCAGTGCCTTGGTCGCGTTCACGATGTATTGTCTCTAGGGGTCCTGAGTCATTGCCTTCGCGAACACGAGACCCCTTCTACAATCGCGATGAAGGAGGTAGCTGGGTAGTGAGTTTTAAAGATGAGACTTAGGCGTTCTTAGGTTCATTTATTGCACTTGGATTATTTGAGAGCTCTTATGGAGGGGATTTCGATCTAGCTTTGTGAGGTAAGTAATTTCTACCCAATGTGAGTAAAATATATAGTTTATGGGTAGATTATAATATGTAAATTAGTGACAATCATGGTTTAGGTAAAAATTTAGGTTTTTGATAAAAATGAGATTTTACCACGAAAATAATTATGGAACTTAGTGAAAATCATATATTTATGTTCCTAAGATTATAGGTAACCACTTTCTTCGAAAATTTCCTGAACCTGTGCACGGGAGCCTTGGGGTGAATTTTTGAAATCTTGCATTTAGAGTTGGGAATCACTTTAATAGTTGGATATGGACTTTTGAGCATAAATTGATTTATTTATATAATATATGACTAGTTTCGAGTCGTTTGGCATCAAATTTGATGGTTTGAGTGCATTCTTGAATTGTGAAGTAGGCATTGAGACGAGATAAGTCTCTTTTCTAAACTTATAAGAGGGATTTACTTATATGTGGAGGGCTACGTACGCACGAAGTGACGAGAGTCTGTATGTAGCTACTATTCCTGCTTATGTCCGGGTAGTTTTAGGCTTACACTTTGCTTTGTGGACATTGTTGTATGATTTTATTTGTTAATTGTATCGCATGGAACAAAGTTGAGGATTTTAAAAATTCAAAATCTTCAAGTTGAATTTCCTTTATTTGAAAATAATCGATAAAGGTTAAGATTTATTGATAAATTTATATTTGACCGCGTCACAAGTATATTCCGCGAGTAGGGTGATTCTTTCCACTACTTCGGCAGGTTAATAGATACATCTATGGTTCATATCGTTCGACCCTCGGCAGTGCACAATTTATGTTTATGTTGGATCGGACCGTACGTCCTCGGCAGAATTTGTGCTTAATAATAGGACTTGAAGTCCCTTTCATAATTGATATTAATTCATTGTTTGAGAGATTATTTGCTTTAAATGAAGAAAATAATTTGCTTCTTAATTACGGTAAAAGATTGTTTAGATATCTCTTACTCTGAGTTTTCTTGTCATCTCTCTATATCATATTTTAACTAGATTTTCATATTATCATATTGTTGGCCCTTAGTAAGTGTCGTAGTCGATCCCTCGTCATTACTTCTTCGAGTTTAGACTAGATACTTACTCGGTAGATTTTATTTATGTACTCACGCTACACTTCTGTACTTAATTGTACCGGATCTGAGGCAGGTGTATCTGGTTACTAGTCCGATCGAGCAGATTTGATCCCCATCTCGAGATTTCACGATGAGCTACCTTCTAAGCCATTCTGCAGCAGCTGGAGTCTTCTTTATGTTATATTTATTTTTTCTATTTCCTTTCATACAATAGACTAATATTCTTTTGTATATTCTACTAGAATGCACACATATTCGTGACACTAGGTCTTGGTACACATACTAGTAGGCTTATGATTTTGGATTTGTTTTCATGATTTTCCTTCGGTTTAATTATTTAACATTTGTAGTTTTTTAAATCTTTTAACAAATGAGGAAAACTTATCCATTTAGTAATTTATTTAAAATGGAAAACACTTGTTTGATTAGTTTTGGCTTGCCTAATAACGGTGTTGGGCGCCAACATGGTATCAGAGGTTCACTTAGGTCACACAAGTTATGGGAAGACCTAATAGAGTCTTGCGGATCAGTGTGGAGACGTCTGTACTTATCTTCGAGAGGCTATAGAGTATTAGGAAACTAATCTTTATTCATATCCTATTGTGCAGTGATGGTATACTAAGTTCTTTCTCTTATTCTCTCACAGATGGTGAGAACTCGGGCAACAGATATTCTGGACCCGAGAGGAGCTGCTCCCCTATTGCTAAAGGCCGAGGCAGAGGCCGGGGGAGGTCACTGGCTCGAATTAAGGGACGAGGACGTCCTAGAGTTGCCCCAGTTGCACCACCAACAAATCCAATGGAGGATCCCATTATTGGGGAGCAGGGCGAGGTGCCCGCAGTACAGTCATCCTTGGGAGATTTCATGTCAGCACTGGGCTTTCAGAAGGTCTTAGGCCGTATGTTGCGATTCATGGATTCTATGACCCAGGCTGGTTTATTGCTAGCTGACCTAGCCACATCTCAGGCGGGTGGGGGAGCATAGGCCCCTACTGCTCAGGCTCCTTGGGCATGCGACTGTAGAATATCAGAACCCAAGTGCACTAACCATGGGCGGAGCCTAGCCAGCTGTAGCGGCTGTACCTAAGACTAGACCAGCTGCGGTAGGTGAGCCGCAGAAGGTTTTGGATATATGAACTAGGCTGAACCCTCCTATCTTCGGATGTGATCAACTTGAGGATCCCCCGGACTTCATTGATAGGTGAAGGGGCAGACTGTAGAATATGAGGATATTGGAGTCGCATGAGGTGGATTTCACTACTTTCCAGTTGGATAGTAGGGCCCACAGATGGTGGCAGTCTTATCTTCTCGGTAAGCCAGTAGGTTCTCCCCCATGACTTGGGACCAGTTTACATAGCTTTTCTTAGATAGGTATGTTCCACCCATTTAGAGGGATGAGATGCGACGTCAGTTTGAGTAGCTTGAGTGGGCCATATATTAGTGACCGATTATGATGCGAGATTCTCTAGGTTGTCTCGTGTAAACTTATGATACTTCCTGCTGACGCAGAGAGAATGCGGATATTTTTTGTTGGGTTGCACTCCGGCTAGGGGAAAAGGTTATTTTGGGAGGGATCAGTCCACCAGACCCCCATCTTCAGCACCAACCCCCCTCGAGGTATTCCAGCACAACCCTATTTGAATTCTATGTCAGAGAGTTCTTACCGCCCGCCAGTTATTCAAGGGTCTCCCAGTGGGTACTAAGGTCTTCATAGTTTTTCCAGTTCCTACTTTAGTGCCATGTCAGAGGGTTCATATCGCCCACTAGTTATCCAGGGTTATTCCAGTGGGTATTCATGCCATTAGGGTTAGACTTCATGGCAGTAGTCTATGGCACCGAGAGGTTGTTACAAGTATGGGGATCTAGGTCACATAAAGATATTTTGTCCCAGACATCGAGGCAAGGCAAAACAGTAGAGTCATTAGCCCATGATTACATTACCAATTGTTCGACCACACAGAGGCGAAGTATAGACGGGTAGGGGCCGTCTTAGAGGTGGAGGCCAGGCGAGAGGAGGTCTGCCATCTACTATTCAGTTAGGTGGAGGCTAGCCAACATGCACTCCAACTAGATTCTATGTTTTTCAGGCCAGACCAGATGCAATGGCCTCAGATTCTATGTATTAAGTCTATGCAGTAGGGAGGCTTCAGTATTATTTGATCCTGGATCTACCTATTCATATGTGCCATCTCTATTTGCTCACTTTCTAGATATTCCTCATGAGTCCTTGGGTACTCCTATCTATGTGTCCACTCTTGTGGGCAATTATGTCATTATGAATTGGATATATTGGTCCTGTATGGTGATCGCTTCCAATTACCCACTACTAAAGAGTAGGAGAAGAGGGTCGCAATAGCTTTTACCCGATATGAGGGTCGGGATCGAATCCTTATGGAGCTAGAAAGGAATTCGGGTATCTACTTGGGATAGAGTTGCGTGTGTGCTCTTAGATGATCTTCTTTTAATTTTTGGGTTTTTCAATTATAAACTACTATTATCAAACTACTAAATCGAAACTAAATTAAGGTACAAGATAAAAGTTGTATCTAATAGGAAGAAAGGCACTAGGGTCGTGACACTACCTAGGTGACTAATTGACGGGTAGATGTTACTCATGTTCAATTGACATGTTTGGGGCTTTTGCTATAAGCGTTGCACAATTTTACCCACTCTCACACCTCTCGGTAGAGAGAGTGATTTTTCCCAATTAACTCTGTCGAGACTAAATGGGTAGGCAAATTAGGACAAGCAACAATGGTTCAAGCAGGGTGATTACTCTCTCGAGATTTAACCCGTTAAGTGGGACTATCATTTCGCATGAGTCCATCCCAATTCCTTGTTGGGTCACTTTTGGGGTCATAGACTCACTTTCTCAAGAAAACTTAAACCCACAAAGCTTGAATCAGTATTTGCAACCACCAATTTTAAATTAAAACATAAAATCAACCCAAATAGCAAACACCCATAGTCAATTTAACCCTAGACGGGAACACCCATCAATTACCCACAATAGGGTTGAGCCACAACCCTAGCTAATGGGTTTAGCTACTCATATTTGGACAGGAAAATGAGGAAATAGATGAAGAACTGAACATATTAATTAATTGCTAAATGAAACTACAAGAATATATCGTAAATTTAAAGCAAAAGTGCCAGAAATGGCTACAAAAGTTGTTCTCACGAGCGCAGCTGTGTTCTGAAAATAACTGATGAACTAAAACTGGTAAAATGTTTTATTTATACTAAGCTGGAAACAATGGACAAAAATACCTCTACGGGGTCAGTGCAGGCCACACAAAACGGACCGCTGCCGCACAAGGCTCTTGAAATTCAAACTTTAACTCTCTGAAGTTGGGCTCCGCGAACCGTGCAGAATGGACCGCAGCCGCGGAGCTAGTTGGCACGGTCCGCACAATAACGACCGCGGACCGCATGGCTTGGTTTGGAATCATTTCAAACTCTCTGAATCTCTTGTCCGCGGACCACACAGAAAGGTAGTGCGGCCGCGGAACCTCATCACGGGCCGCACAGATTGAACCGTGGCCGCATCAATTAAAGCCCAGTTTTCCAACTCTCTGAATCTCCTAGTGCAGCCGCATACCACTTTGCGCGGTCCGCACTAGGCCTTTTTTCCTTCAGATTGCCTTGTCTTTGATACTTGAGTAGGTTCCACTCCTTTTTGAGCTGGTCTTCGACATTTGTCACTTTGTCGATCAAACCTGCAGACAAGCACAACCTGTGAGCCTTTTGGGACTATTTTGTACAAATATATGATCGAAGCATAGGAAAGTAGGGGCATAAAACATGTTAAAATCCTAACTTATCAACTCCCCCAAACTTAAACCTTTGCTTGTCCTCAAGCAAACAAAATAAGACCCACCCCTTAAGGGAAAATCCAACTAATTCTAGCTGGCCTAAAGTAACCTCAACAAGCATCAATTGGTACTAACAATTGCCCTCGATACAAATTGATCATTAACAACATTTAAACCTTAAAAACTATGGATCAGTGTGACAAAAGAGCATCAAGAATTGACTCATTACATCAAAGAACTTTCTCAATTACTTTAGTCGCTGTGGAACCCAAACTTATACATCCTCAACTCTCCGTAAGCAAATCTTACCTTTTAGAGTATAAGCACACAAACCGAGGATAATGGGAGTTCACTTGTCTATCTCAAGGAAAGGTCACAAGTTTGACTCTAAGTACCATATGATTGACCCTCATGTAAGTATCAACTAATGCGAGCGTCATCCAATTTAAGATTATATAGGGCTTTTGTAGAGTCAATGCGAAGGCTTTTGGTTGAGGGTAGGAAAAGTTATTGGTCTATATGGGTTCCATCTTCCCTTAAGCACTTCTTTTGATTCATTTTGGCATAATTTTCTCGACTCTTTTGAGTATTTCACTTCCTTTCTAGGGGTTAGAGAGACACATTGTCATTCTTTCTTATGACATTTCTCCTTTTTCTACTTTTTTCACACTTTTTTCACTTTTGTTTTTCTTAAATCCCTTTTTACTCTTGTTCACATTGGGATTTCTTTTTGTATCTTTCTTTTCTTTCTTTTTCATTGCCTTCCTTTTCTTTTGCTTTTGTACCTTTTACTGCTTTGTTTCATTTCTTTTCTCTCCCCCAAACTTAGACTGTTCCATTACACAAGGGAAGATTTGGGTTCCAAGACAAGGGAGAATTTAGAACGTGTATAGGCTTGTAACATTGGTTCTTAAAAGAAAAAGGTTTAAGGCTCAAAGGGGTTTGCTAGGGATTATCTCATTGGTAGGCTATGGAATTGTTCAACTTATCATTTGGATCAAGGAGAGCCTATAATCACTTCTCAAGTCGAATTTCACTCAAAATTTTACCTCAACAAATATTTAGGGCAAGTTCTAGACCATTGGCTCGGGACTTGGACTCAAAATTTGATTTCTCACCACACACACTCAAGGATTGCTAAAGACATGGAGTCGAGGGCCCACAACAACCTTAGATACGATTGATCACACAATAGTCACGAAAGACCACATGATGTTTGTTTGGTCAACACAAGAGTCTCCAGGTCACTACTTTCACCATCCTAAACACAACCACTTGTCTTTGACCATGGGTCAAAGGCAAATGTGTTAGGATCAAGTGAAGCTATGCTTGAGGTACCCTTAACTATAAACTACTAAAAACAAAAGAAAAATAAAAACGGACTCAAACACTTAAGAAGGTTGTCACGCCATCCATCATCGGGAAGAGCCACCCAGTTTACACAATACTCCACCCTTGGAAAGAACCATGGCATTAAGAAAACCAAAGGCTTATTGAAAGCGCCAAAAATGAGACAAAAAGGCTGCAAGCCTATCTACTAAGCTGAAAATGAAAAATTTGTACAAAAAATAGAAAATAGAATGAATATTTACAATAGGGGATTAGAATATACAATGGGGGATAAATATATACAAAAATGTAACTTTATATACAGACCAAATAGATCAACAGAAACATAAACTAAGTCAGCTAATATATACAATCATCTGGAGAAAAAGTAGGGCGCACCCCCAAAAATAAAAGCTGGCATTGTCCCCAATGCTAACTAAACAAATAAACATAAAAAATCAAGAGTAAAGGATATAGGAGATCCCTAGGCCTCGTCCGTATGCATAGGAACATGAGTGGTCCCCGGGTCCTCTGTATGCACGGGAACCTCAGACTGGTTCCTGGTATCCTGCTGCTCAACTGCTGGGACTTGGGCCTGGACCTGGATAGGCTGTGACTCTAGTAGATCCTGTGGCTAACTAGAGGAAGCCTCTGGTAGCTCCGCCAACTGGATGATGGAATTATCTGCTCTCGGGATAGTCCTCTTCCTCTTAAGGGGCCTCTATGACTGCTCCTGAACTGTGACTGCTGCTGGAGCTGCTGGAGCTGCTGCTGGGACTGCTGGGCCCTCAAATAGTAAATCCAAAGGCAGCTAATCTGCCTTCAATCTCTCTACATCTTCCCTGAGCTCCTTCACGGACTCCCTGGAAGCCCGTGTCTTGCATAACTTCTTGTGCTCCTTGGCAAACTCTTTGAAAGCCTTGCCATGAAAAGCCGCTGCCTTTACCAACTCGGCCTGGGTGCTGAGGATCTTCTCCTGGTTATCAAGAAACTTCTTCAAAGCATCCTCTATAGACTATGGAACCTGGACTGGCGGAGGAGCTGACTGAGCTGCAATAGTGGAGGTCAAAGTGGACAACTTGGATGAAGTAGTAAACATCCAGTTGTTCACGCTCTGAAGTATCTGGTGTAGTTTGTGGGCAGTGATAAGATGGGCCAAGGAAGATGGAATCTCTGGGTCAGCTGTGGTGGATGAGCCTGTAGGCACATCAACAGAAGTGGAAGGTCCGGGAGGCATGGCAGCAACTGTGGAGGTAGGCTTAGTGGAGGCCTTTACCTCAACTGGTTCTTCAGACTGGCCAGTTGGGGCAGAAGCTGGAGGCTTGTAGTTCTTGTCCTTGGAGTTGTCTGGTCCCCTCAAACTGTACCAAGAGTAAGGAGGCACAGGTTTGGCTTTGACATCATACCTCTTTTTCTCCACCTCCAGGTCCCGGAAATACATAGTGAGGGTGTTGGGAAAAGGATAGTTCTGGTCATGCTCAAGCCCTACTGCAGAAATGACGCAAGACATAACATTTCCCATGTTGATAGGATATCCCGCCATGATAGATGCAACACGAACAGCCCGGGGAAGTAGAATAGTCTGATCAAGGGTAGTGGGGTCAAGTCGACTGCACACAAATGTCAACCACCCCCTAGCTTCAAAGTTGAAGGTCTTTCGGAATATTTTAGTCCCTTCTTGTAACCACTCTGGAATAGTACCTGGGACTTCCAAGTACTTGGCTAACCATGGACGGACTCCCTCACCCATCTCTAACTTGGCCAGATAGAGAGACTCATCTTCTTCCCTAAACCCCAAATACTCATTTAGAGATTTTCTGTTAAACATCACCTTTTTGTTTCTAATCTTGGTCACCTTAGTACCCTTGATGATGTAGGCCACATTGCAATAGAATTCCCTGACCATATGGTCATTTGCATCAATACACTTCTCCATGAAAAACTCCCAGCCCACTCTTATCTGCAGCTTTTATGAACTTTCGGGTCTTTATGATGTTTTCTCGAGCTTGGGGAGTGAGTTTTACCAATCTCTTTCCTTTTCCCCCTTGGGAGGAACCATCTCTCCCGGGTTGTTGTGATCCCTTGCCACCTTGTTGTTTAACCATTATCTCCAGATACACGCATCTAACATTGTTAGTTAAAGTACAGGAAGTGAAATAGATGAATTACAGACAGTAGAGGTATTAGTGCAGAAACAGTTGCAGAACATAGCATCGCGGCCAACACAAAAGAGAGCGCGGCCGCACAGGGGGCACCGCGGACCGTGCAAAAGCGACTACGATCTGCGTTGGGTCAAACGCCCAGAAATCATCTCTCTGATCTCCCCACCGCAGTTCACACAAAGTGGGAATGCGGCCGCTGTGGGCCAGCCCAGACCGCATAAAGTGCAATGCGGCTACGCTGGGAAATGGTTCAGTTCCAGTCCTTAGGGCACCGCGGTCCGCGCAAAAGCGACCGCGGGCCGCGGAGAGTGTTTCACTTAAGAACTGAGTTAGGGTTTATAAATTTGTTCATTTTTTCCACCTAACTTGTCCCTACTCATTTTCCCAACCATTATTAATGCCCAACAAATACAAGCCCAACATTTAAATTACCCTAAACTAACAATTAAATGAAAAAGAAGAATCTACGAGAAGAAAAAGAAGCTAAAAACTACTGGGCAAGAAAATAAATTGAAAATATAAAATTAATCAATGAAAGATGTATGAAATATTACCAGATTATGAAGATTGTATGTAAGTATTCAATGCAAGCAAGTATTATGAGCCAATGCGAGTGAACAATACTTTTTAGGGGTTTGAGTGATTAAGCTTCGAAAAGGGTAAAAGGAAACCCTCGAGGTCTATTTATAGACAAACAATGGGACCCATCCTCACCTACTAGCACGACCGCACAAAATAGACCTCGGACCACTCTAGGTTTCATCACTGAAGTTTGAGAAGGCAACCTCAGCGGACCACAAAAAAGTGACCGCGGCCACTGAGGTCCACCGCAGTCCATAAAAAATGCAATGTGGCTACGGTGGCAGACTTCAGAGAGCTAACATATTTTGCTTACACTAATGCGGACCGCACAAAATGAACGTGCGGCCACACTGGGAACTTCAGAGACTTGACATTTCTGTACTTACGCCATGCACTGCATCAACTCAATCCCTGCAACATCTCACAACCAATTAGCTCAAAATTCAATCCTAACTACCAAGAAAATCAAAGAAAATCAAAAGAAAAACACATGGGTTGCCTCCCAAGAAGTGCCTGATTTAACTTCGCGGCACGACGCGGGTTACCATCACATCATTTGAAATGAACCAAAGCCACCACGTGGCTATCATCAATCTTCCCAAGATAATGCTTGACACGATGTCCATTCACCCTAAAGACATCAACACTTTTGTTCTTCAAATCTAGAGCACCGAATGGGGTTACACATATAACTTCACATGGCCCACTCCACTTTGATTTTAGCTTTTCGGGAAACAACCTTAGACGCGAGTTGAACAAGAGGACCAAATCACCAACCTTGAACTCCTTTCCACGAGCATATTTGTCATGTAAGTACTTCATCTTGTCCTTATACAAGGACGAACTAGAGTATGCATGGAACTAGAATTCATCAAGTTCATTTAGTTGTTCAACACGAAGATTGGCCGCAACATCCCATTCAAGATTAAGCTTCCTCGAGGCCCACATAGCGTTATGCTCCAATTCCACAAGTAGGTGACATGCTTTCCCAAATACCAACCGGTATAGAGACATACAAATTGGGGTCTTGTACCCGGTCCGATAGGCCCATAGAGCATCATCTAACTTTTTGGACCAATCGGTCCAGTTTGCATTGACAATTTTGGACAAGATGCTCTTGATTTCTCTATTTAATACTTCAACTTGGCCACTTGATTGCGGATGGTAAGGTGTAGAGACTTTATGGTTGACACCATACTTGGAGAGAAAGGTATCAAAAGCCCTATGATAAAAGTGCGAACCACTATCACTAATGATTGCACGGGATGTACCAAACCTTGTGAAAATATTCTTTTTAAGAAATGCCACCACACTTCTAGCTTTATTGTTGACCAAGGCCACGGCCTCGACCTATTTTGACACATAATCCACTGCCACTAGAATGTAAGTGTTCCCAAACGAGCTAACAAAAGGACCCATAAAATCAATACCCCAAACACCAAAGATATCAACTTCAAGAATTGTGTTAAGAGGCATATCTTCTTTCTGGAAATCCCTCTCGCTCGTTGGCATTGATCATATCTCTTTACCAAATCACTAGCATCCTTAAACAAAGTAGGGCAATAGAAATGGAAACTCAAAACCTTCGAAGCTGTCCTCACCCCTCCATGATGGCCACCATAGGGGGAGGAGTGACAAGCCTCCAAAATACTCAATTGTTCACCTTCCAGGATACACCTTCTATTACACCATCCGTGCAAATCTTAAAGAAGTACGAATCATCTCAATAAAAATCCAAACTATCCCGTTTGAGTTTCTTCCTTTGGTTGGAAGAGAGCTCGCATGGGACAATTCCAGTTACAATGAAATTGGCAATGTCCGCAAACCATGGCATGTTACACATTGACACGGAAAGAAGTTGATCATCGGGAAATGTATCATTTATCTCAAGGACGTCACATGGCCTACTTTCTTCCTCCAACCGGGAAAAATGGTCCACAACTTGGTTCTCACTTCCCTTCCGGTCCACTATTTCTAAATCAAATTCTTGAAGAAGTAACACCCATCTCATCAATCTTGACTTGGAATCTTTCTTGGTCATCAAATACCTAATGGCGGCATGGTTGGTGTGCACAATTACCTTAGCCCCCATAATATATGGCCTAAATTTCTCCATGGCAAATACAATGGCCAACAATTCCTTCTCCGTCACCATGTAATTCTATTGAGCTTCATTCATAGTCTTACTTGCGTAGTATACGAGATGGAACATTTTGCTACCTCATTGGCCCAACGCCGCCCCCACTGCAATGTTACTTGCATCACACATTAGTTCAAAGGGCACACTCTAATTGGGTGCAGTCATCATCGGGATGGTGGTCAACTTGTGCTTTAAAAGTTCAAAGGCCTCTGTACATTTTTCATCAAAAACAAACATAGCATCTTTCTCTAGCAACTTGCAAAGGGAATTTACGACCTTCGAGAAATCATTGATAAATCGCCGGTAGAACCCGACATGCCCAAGGAAACTCCTCACTCCTTTGACAAAAGTGGGGCAGGAAGCCTCGAAATCACCTCGATTTTAGCCTTGCAACCTCAATCCCATGCTTAGAAATCTTGTGACCCAACACTATACCTTCTTCAACCATAAAATGGCATTTTTCCCAATTGAGAACGAGATTAGTGTCTTCACATCCGGCCAAGACTCTATCCAAGTTTACCAAGCATTCTTCAAAGGAATCACCAACCACAATAAAATTATCCATAAAGAACTCCAATATGTATCCCACAATGTTGGTGAAAATAGCCATCATGCAATGTTGGAAGGTCGCCGGAGCATTACACAACCCGAATGGCATCTGGGAAAAAGCAAATGTACCATATGGACATGTAAATGTGGTCTTCTCTTGGTCCTCCGGGGCGATTAAAATTTGATTGTACCATGAATAACCATCCAAAAAGCAATAGAAAGCTTGCCCTGCAAGGCTATCAAGCATTTGATCAAGGAATGGTAATGGGAAATGATACTTCTGGGTCACCTTATTGAGTTTTCGGTAGTCCAGCAAAATCTCCACCCGGTGATGGTTCGAGTGGGAATAAGCTCATTGTTATCATTTGTCACCACGGTCATCCCACCTTTCTTCGGTACACATTGCACCTGATAAGTCCATGAGCTATCGGAGATTGGATACACCACACCCGCATCAAGCCACTTAATCACTTATTTGTTCACCACCTCTTGCATTGCTTCATTTAGACTCCTTTGATGTTCTAAGGAGGGCCTGCATCATCCTCCAAGATAATTTTATGCATGCAAAATGCAGGGCTTATTCCCCGAATGTCAGCCAATGTCCACCCAGTTGCTTTCTTCCTCATTTTGAGAATTGCCAAGGTGGTGTCTACCTGCAAGTTAGTGAGGCAAGAAGAAATAATAATTGGTAAAGTAGAATTTGAGCCCAAGAACTCATACCTGAGGTGTGGAGGAAGTGGTTTTAACTCCAATAACGGTGTTTCCTCAATATATGTCTTAGTTTGTGGCGTTTTCCGATTTTCAAGATCCAAGGACAATTACCTAAGCTGATAAGAATACGAGCCCATACCGTGCAAAGCATTCACGCATTCCACTCTAATTGCACCATCATTGACATCCATATTAAGAAGCACAGCCTCAAGGGGATCTTCAATATTGATCATGGAACTTGTGTCATCCACTATCACAGCTATGACAATGTCCACAAATTAACACACCTTGGTGCAACTGGGTTGTCTAATTGATTTGCAAACATGGAAAACAACCTTCTCATCCTCCACACGGAAAGTCAACTCGCTTGCTTCAACATCAACCAATGCCTTCCCCGTAGCTAGGAAAGGTCTCCCAAGAATAATCGGGACTTCAAATTCCACTTCACAATCCAAGATGACAAAGTCGGCCGGTAATATGAATTTGTCAACATGGACAAGAACATCATCAATTATGCGCAAGAGTTGCTTTATCGATCGATTCGCCATTTGAAGTCTCATTGACGTTGGTCAAAGTTGTCCAATTCCCAGGGTCTTGAAGACCGAGTAAGGCATCAAATTTATGCTAGCCCCCAAATCACAAAGGGCCTTGGCAAAATCCGTATTACCAATAGTGCAAAAGATAGTAAAAGCTCCGGGGTCTTCAAGTTTTGGGGCCATAGAATGTACGATAACGCTCACTTGGTGAGTCATCTTAATTGTTTCACACTCCATTGACCTCTTCTTTGTTACCAAATCATTTATAAACTTTGCATACCCCGGTATTTGCTCAAGTGCCTCCACCAAAGGCCCATTGATTGTAAGACTGTTCATCATTTCAATGAACTTTTTGAATTGGTTATCACTCTTTTGCTTTGCTAACCATTGAGGATAAGGTGGAGGTGGCCTAGGGAAAGGTTTCTTGGCTTTGGGCACCACCGACTCGGGTATATCAATCATGTGTTCCCTAGACGGGTTCACGACATCTTGTGTTTCCACCTCGGCCTCATTAATATCTATCCTCACTTCTTTGTTGACATTGGTCTCAACCACATCTTCAACGATCAAAGGACTCACATCTTCTTAGAACCCAACATCATCATCCACAACTTGATTTTCTTTCGAGGCATGCACATCACCACCTCTCCCACTTCTTGTTGTAACCGCCATCACATGATTGTTACCTCCCTTCAGGTTCACTACCATATCACTTGGTAGAACACCCTTAGGTCGAGTATTCAACGATTGAGAGATTTGGCCTAATTGCACCTCCAAGTTCCGAATAGAGGTATTATAGGAAGCCAATTGAGCATCGGAGTCTTGGTTCTTCTTCATAATTTGTTCGAACATCATTTCTATTCTTCCCATATCATTACCCGGAGAACTAGACCCTTGAGATTGAAACGGAGGCGGATTGTTCGGTTGTTTATATATCGGGGGCCTTTGAAAACCTTGCCCCATGTTGCCTTGATTTCCGTTGTTATTCCACCTGCCTTGACCATTGTTGTTATTCCAATTGTTGTTATTATTTCCATTCCAATTCCTTTGGTTGCCCGAATTGTTGTTCCCCCAATTTCTGCCTTGATTGTTGTTGTTCCAATTACCACCACCTTGTTGATTTCCCCAATTTCCTTAGGGTCGCCATTATTGATTAGAAGAGTTACCTCGATTGCCTTGATAGTTATTGACATATTGAACCTCTTCGCTTTGCTCATCATAACATGCATTTGAGAAACCACCACCATCATCATATTGATCATAATTTCCTTGAGATTGTTGCCCTTTTTTCCTTCTCTTAAGCATATTCACTCCTTCCATAGCATTGACTTGGCGAGGATTTTGGACTTGTCGCAATTGCACCTTCGCCGATTGATTCATAGTGGTAGTGAGCTTGACAATAGCTTGACCGTGGTCATGCAACTCCTTGTGCAAATGGATGACTGTGGGGTCACCTTGGGGCATATTTTCTCGGATTTGCCATACCGAAGAAGTGTCGGCCATTTCATCCAAAGCATCACAAGCTTCATTGTAAGGAATCTTCATAAAGTTGCCTCCAGCCAATTGGTTCACAATCCATTGATTAGTGGTGTTAATGCCCCGATAAAAGGTTTGTTGAATCATCACATCCATCATATCATTATTTGGGCACTCTTTCACCATTTTTCTAAATCTCTCCCATATTTCATGCAAGGGTTCCATTGGCTCCTGCTTAAAAGCCAAAATTTCATCCCGAAGCACTACCATGTGACTTGGAGAAAAGAACTTGGAAATAAATTTGTCTGCCAATTCATCCTATGTTGTGATGGAATGATTGGGGACCCTTTCTAACCAATCCAATGCCTTACCCCGAAGAGAAAATGGGAAAATCCTCAATCTCAATGCATCCTCGGACACATTTGTTTGCTTGCTACCCCAGCATGTATCTACAAACCCCTTCAAGTGCTTGTAGGCATTTTGATCGGAGGTGCCCGTAAAATACCCTCTTTGCTCGAGAAAGGTCAACATGACATTTGTAATTTAAAAGTTCCCCGCCCAGATTCGGGGGGGGGGGGGGAACGATGGCACTCGCATATCCTTGATTTGGGAGGACTCTTGGAGCCACTCTTGGCGGTGGCGGAGAAGGGTCTGGAATATTGTTGTTGTCATTTGCATTGGCATGATGGCCTCTATGTGGAGGTTGAGGTAATATAGGAACCTCTTTATGATCAAGATCGTCTACCTCCTCCCCTGCATTCACATTGCTAAGAGGTCATTGGCATTGAGAGCCGTTTGTACATGAGTAATCGACACAAACAAAATTAGTAAATTAGAAGTAAAGAAGAGCAATAAACAAAGCTACCAAATAGATAGCCAAAAGCAACGGTGCCAAAAAGTGATCACTTCCAACTACCTGCTACTAAAGAGTAGGAGAAGAGGGTCGTAATAGCTTTTACCCGATATGAGGGTCGGGATCGAATCCTCAGGGAGCTAGAAGGGAATTCGGGTATCTACTTAGGATAAAGTTTCGTGTGTGCTCTTATTGATGATCTTCTTTTCATTTTGGGTTTTTCAATTATAAACTACTATTATCAAACTACTCAATTGAAACTAAATTAAGCTACAAGATGATTGCTAAAGTTGTATCTAATGGGAAGAAAGGCACTAGGGTCGTGACACTACCTAGGTGGCTAATTGACGGGTAGATGTTACTAAGGTTCAATTGACATGTTTGGGGCTTTTGCTATAACCGTTGCACAATTTTACACACTCTCACACCTCTCGGTAGAGAGAGTGATTTTGCCTAATTAACTCTCTCAAGACTAAATGGGTAGGCAAATTAGGACAAGCAACTATAGTTCAAGTAGGGTGATTACTCTCTCGAGATTTAACTCGTTAATTGGGAATATCATTTCTCATGAGCCCATCCCAATTCCTTGTGGGTCAATTTTGGGGTCATGGATTCTCTTTCTCAAGAAAAGTTAAACCCACAAAGCTTGAATCAGTATTTACAACAACCAATTTTAAATTAAAACATAAAATCAACCCAAATAGCAAACACCCATAGTCAATTTAACCCTAGATGGCAACATCCATCAATTACCCATAATAGGGTTGAGCCACAACCCTAGCTAATGGGTTTAGCTACTCATGATTGGACAAGAAAATGAAGAAATAGATGAGGAATTAAACATGTTTATTAATTTCTAAATGAAACTACAAGAATCTATCGTAAATTTAAAGCAAAAATGCCAGAAATGGCTACAAAAGTTGTTCTCACGAGCGCATCTGTGTTCAGAAAATAGTTGATGACCTAAAACTGGTAAAATGTTATATTTATACTAAGCTGAAAAATATGGACAAAAATACCACTGCGGGGTCAGTGCAGGCCGCACAAAATGGACCGCGGCCACACAAGGCTCTTGAAATTCAAACTTTAACTCTCTGAAGTTGGGCTCCGCGGATCGCGCAGAATGGACTGCGAAGGTAGTTGGCGCGGTCCGCACAATAACAGCCGCGGACTGCATGGCTTGGTTTGGCATCATTTCAAACTCTCTGAATCTCTTGTCCGCGGACCGCACAGAAAGGTAGTGCGGCTACGGAACCTTATCGCGGGCCGCACAGATTGAACCGCGTCTGCGTCGCCTAGAGCCCTACTCTCCAACTCTCTGAATCTCCTAGTGAGGATGCTTACCACTTTACGTGGTCTGCACTAGGCCTTGTTTCCTTCAGATTGCCTTGTCTTTGATACTTGAGAGGGTTTCACTCCTTTTTGAGCTAATCTTCGACATCTGTCACTTTGTCGATCAAACCTACAAACAAGCACAACCTGTGAGACTTTTGGGACTATTTTGTACAAATATATGATTGAAGCATAGGCAAGTAGGGGTATAAAACATATTAAAATCCTAACTTATCATATGGTCACATTTTGTGGTTACGATACTAGAGCGTCATCTGTTGCTTGATATGACCGACTTTGCAGTCATCCTAGCCATGTACTGGCTATCCCTATATCATGCCATCCTTGATTTCCATGCCAAGACCGTTACTTTAGCGATGCTAGAGTTGCCAAGATTGGAGTGGAAGGGTTCATCTGTCAGTATTTCTAGCCGAGTTATCTCTTTTTTGAAGGCATGACATATGGTCGAGAAGGGTTGTTTGGCTTATTTAGCTTATGTTCGGGATACTACCGAAAAGACTATGATGATTGATTTAGTGCTAGTAGCCCGAGAGTTCACCGATGTGTTCTTTTCTAAATTTCCCGGCATGCTACCAAATCGTGACATTGATTTTTGTATGAACTTGGCTCCAAGTACCAAGCCTATAACTATCCCACCATACCTTATGGCTCCGAAGTAACTATAGGAGTTGAAGGAACAACTTGAGGAGTTGCTAGCAAAGGGGTTCGTCAGGCTAAGTGTGTCCCCTTGGGGTGCACCAGTGTTATTTGTGAAGAATAAAGATGGGACTATATGAATGTGCATTGATTACTGCTAGTTGAACAAAGTCTCCATTAAGAACAATTACCCTTTGCTGCGTATTGATGATTTGTTTGACCATTGCAGGGTGCTAGAGTGTTCTCTAAGATTGACTTGAGGTTAGGGTACTCAATTGAAGATCCGGGACTCAGATGCTTCGAAGACTACTTTCTATACTAGATACGACCATTGTGAGTTTCTAGTGATGTCTTATGGACTTGATCAACAGACTGTTTAGGCATTACATTGATTCGTTTGTCATTGTCTTCATTGATGGCATCTTGATCTACCCATGTAGCATGGAGGAGCACGAGCAACATTTGAGAGCGGTACTTCAGATTTTGTGGGAATAGAAGTTGTATGCTAAATTCTCCAAGTGTGAGTTTTGGTTAAATTCTATGGCTTTCTTGGGGAATATTGTATCAGTCGAGGGTATTAAGGTAGATCTCATGAAGATTGAGGCAGTTTAGAGTTGGCCTCATCCCACTTTGGCGACTGAGATCAGGAGTTTCCTGGGGTTAGCAAGTTAGTATCGCTGGTTTGTGGAGGGCTTTTCATCCATTGCAACACCTTTAATTAGATTGCCCAAAAGGGTGCTCTGTTCCATTGGTCTGATGATTGTGAGGCAAACATTCAAAAGCTCAAGTCAGGTTTGACTATAGCATTAATTCTAGTGTTGCCTTCCGGTTCGGGGATGTATACAATTTATTGTGACACCTCACGTGTTGTCTTGGGTTGTGTACTGATGCAGGAGGGTTGAGTTATTTCTTGTGCATCATGTCAGCTGAAGATTCACGAGAAGAACTACCCTGTGCACGATCTAGAGCTAGCCGAGATTGTTCATGCTCTTAAGATCTGAAGGCATTATCTATATAGGGTGACTTGTGAGGTTTACACAGATCATAGAATTTTTGCAGCATTTGTTCCAGCAAAGAGATCTCAATGTGAGACAGTGCAAATGGCTTGAGTTACTGAAGCATTATGACATCACCATTCTTTATCATCCGAGCAAGGCAAATATAATAGCAGATGCCTTGAGTAGAAAGGCAAAGAGTATGGGTAGCTTGGCATTCATTTTAGCAGAGGAGAGGCCACTAGCCTTGGACATTCAGTCCTTGGCTAACAGACTTGTGAAGTTGGATATTTTAGAGCCTGGCTGAGTTTTTGCATGTATTTTTGCTCAGTCTTCAACACTTGAGCAGATCAAGGCTCGACAGTTTGATGATCCCAATTTGATGGTCCTCGGAGAGATGGTACTATAAAGTGGTGCCAAATAGGTTGATGGTGTTCTACAACTCCAGGGTCGTCTATGTGTTCTTAATATCGATGGCTTGAGAGGGAGGATTCTAGATGAGGCATACAGTTCTTGGTATTCCATTCATTCAGGTGCTACGAAGATGTATCGTGACCTGAGACATAATTATTGGTGGTGGCGGATGAAGAAAGACATAACTGAGTATGTAGCTAGGTACCTAAATTGCCAGTAGGTTAAGTACGAGCACCAGAGGCCAGGTGGCCTACTCTAGCAGATGACTATACTGGAGTGAAAATGGGAGCGTATTACTATGGACTTCAAAGTTGGTTTTCCACGGACCTTGCGGAAGTTCGATGCAGTTTGGGCCATTGTTGACAAGTTGACCAAGTTGGCACACTTCATTCCAGATTCAAGTACTTATACTTTAGAGAGATTGACCCTGATTTATATTCGGGAGATAGTTCAGTTGCACGGTGTGCCTATTTCTATCCTATCAGATAGAGGCCCTTAGTTTACTTCACATTTCTGAGAGTCGTATAGAGTAAGCTGGGAACCCGTGTAGAGCTTAGCACTGCATTTAACCTGCAGAATGACAGGCAGTTAGAGCGGATAGTTCATATCTTGGAGGACATATTCAGAGCATGTGTGATTGACTTTGGGGGATAGAGGTATTAGTTCTTAGTAGAGTATGCTTACAACAACAGTTATCTGTCTGGTATTGAAATGGCTCTATTTGAGGATTTATATGGTCAGCGATGTCATTCTCCCACCAGGTGGTTTGAGCCCGGCGAGGCTAAGTTATATAGTATTGATTTGGTGAAGGATGCCTTGGAAAAGGTGAAGTAGATTTAGGAGCTACTTTGCCCAGCACAGTCCAAGCAGATCAGAAAGAGCGTGTGTATCATTTATGGTAGGCGAGAAGGTTCTCTTGAAAGTCTTGCCAATGAAAGGTATTATGAGATTCGGAAAGAAGGGCAAGCTGAGCCCAAAGTTTATAGGACCATTTGAGGTGTTGAGGCAAGTTGGGGAGGTTTCTTCTAAGCTTGATTTACCTTAGAGCCTATCAAGATTCACTCGATTTTTCACGTGTCTATGCTTTGGAGGTATCACGCCGACTTGTCGCATGTATTAGACTTCAAAATTATCTAGTTAGATGAGATCCTGGGTTATGAGGAGGAGACAACTACCAATGTTGCTAGAGATGATCTCCAGTTGAAATCCAAGAGGATTTCTATAGTAAAGGTGTAGTGGAGAGGCCAACCAGTCGAGGAGACCACCTGGGAGTCCGAGGAGGACATGCGGAGCATATATCCACACTTATTCATCACTCCAGGTATGAAACCCGTTTGAGGATAAACATTTATTTAAGAGGTGGAGAGTGTAATGACCCGGCCGGTCATTTTATTTTTTAGAACCCCGTTCCCCTAATTAAGACTTTCCGTACGTGCTTTTACTATTTTATGACTTGCGGGGATGGTTAGTTCGGGATTTGGAAGGGTTTGGGTTGAAATCGGAACACTTGGTTCCTTAAGGTTTGCTTAAAAGGCCAAGTTTGACTTCAGTCAACATTTTAGTAAACAACCTCAAAATTGGTATTTCATGGTTCCAATATGTTTGTCCGATGATTTCGGACTTGGGCGTATGTTCGGATCGGGTTTTGGATGACCCAGGAGCGTTTTTGGTGCCAAATAGTGAAAATTGGTTCTTAAAATATTTTATAAGTTCTTTAAATTTGGTTTGGAGCGGGTTTTGGTGATATCGAGGCCCAAATAGAATTTTGGGATCGAGAACAGTTCTGTATGGTGATTTAAGACTAGCACGCAAAATTTGGTGTCATTTCGAGTATTCTAAGTATGATTTAGCGACTTCGGAGAAATTTGGAAAACTAGAAGTTCATATGTTGATTCAATTTGATTTTAGGGTGCGATTCTTAGTTTCGTTGATAAATTTCAAGTTTCGACAGCTCGAGCAGGTTTGTATCATGTTTACAGACTTGTTGGTGCCTTTGGACCGGGCCCCGAGTGGCTTGGGTAAGCTTCATACCCCTCGGAGCAAAGTGTAAAAAACTAGAAAATCCCAGTTTCAGTTTCCTTCTTCGCGAACACGGAGGGAACCTCGCGTTCGCGTAGAAGGAATTGGGACTGGGGGTATTTGTTTCTATGCGTTCGGGTTAGCTAGTTCGCGTTTACGATATCTAGGACCACTGACCTTCGCATTTGCGTGAGGCGAATCGCATTCGCATAGAAGAGCCTGGGGTGGGCTAGGCCGCTAAATGTTCTTCTCGTTCGCGAATGATAGGCCAAGCCAGCCTCTGCATTCGCGGTGCCTTGGTCGCATTCTCGATGTGTTTTCTCTAGGGGGCCTGAGTCGTTGCCTTCGCCATCGTGAGGCCCCTTCCGCGGTTGCGATAAAGGAGGCAGATAGGCAGTGAGTTTTAAAAATATGACTTAGGATTTTTGGGGTCATTCATTGGACTCTTGGGTGATTTTAGATCTCTTAAAGGGGATTTCGACCTAGATTTGTGAGGTAAGTAATTTCTACCCAATGTGAGTAAAATACATAGTTTATTGATAGATTATAACATGTAATTAGTGAAAATCATGGGTTTAGGTGAAAATCTAGATTTTTGATAAAAATAGGATTTTACCACAAAAATGATTATGTAACTTAGTGAAAATTATATATTTATGTTCCTAAGGTTATGGGTAACAACTTTGTTTGAAAATTTCCGGAATCATGGCATGTGGGCTCGGGGGTAAATTTTGGGAATGTTGCATTTAGAGTTGGGTAATCACTTTAATAGTTGGGAGATGAGCTTTTGAGCATAAATTGATTTATTTATATATATTTGACTAGTTTTGAAGCGTTTGGCATCAAATTTGGAGGTTTTGAGCGCATTCTTGAATAGGGAAGTAGGCTTTAAGACGAGGTAAGTCTCTTTTCTAACATTGTAAGAGGGAATTTACCCTATAGGTGAACTTAATTCATATGTGTTGTTATATGTGGGGGGATACATACACACGAAGTGATGAGAGTCCGTACGTAGCTACTATTCTTATTTATGTCTGGATAAATTTAGGCTTACACTATGCTTTGTGGGCACCACTATCTGATTTTATTTGTTAATTGTATCTAAAGGAACTAAATTGAGGATTTTAAGATTTCGAAAGCTTCAAGTTGTATTTACTTTAATTGAAAAGAATCGAGAAAGGTTATGATTTATTGATAAATTATGTTTCGCGAGTGGGATGATTCTTTCCACTACTCTCATGGGAGTGTGCCGGTAGCCTCTGCAGGTTAATAGATGCATCAATGGTTCGTGCCGTTCGACCCTTGGTAGTGCACAGTTAATATTTATATTGGATCGAGCCGTACATCCTCAGCAAAATTTGTGCGTAATAATAGGACTGGAAGTCCCTTTCATAAATTGATATTAATTCATTGTTTGAGAGATTATTTGCTTTAAATGATGGAAATGGTTTGGTTCTTAAATATGGTAAAAGGATTGTTTAGATATCTCTTACTTTGAGTTTTCTTGTCATCTCCATATATCATGTTTTAATTAGAATTTTATATTATCATAATGTTGGCCCTTAGTAAGTGTTAGAGTCGACCCCTCGTCACTACTTCTTCGAGGATAGACTAGATACTTACTGGGTACATGCTATTTATGTACTCACGCTAAACTTCTGTACTTAATTATACAGGATCTAAGGCGGATACATCTGATTACCAGTCTGGCGCACAGATTTGATCCCCATCTCGGGACTTCACGGTGAGCTTCCTTCTGAGCCGTTCAGCAGCAGTTGGAGTCTTCCTTATGTTATATTTGTCTATTTATTTCCTTCCAGATAGTAGACTAATATTCTTTTTTATATTTTACTAGAATGCCCACATATTTGTGACACCGGGTCTTGGAACACACACTAGTAGACTTATGATTTTGAATTTGTTTTCGTGATTATGATTTCTACTCGTTTGCTTCAGTTTAATTATTTTACATTTGCAAATTTTTAAATCTTTTTACAAATGAGAAAATGTTATCCACTTTGTAATTTGTTTAAAATAGGAAACCACTAGTTTGATTAGGGTTAGCTTGTCTAACAACGGTGTTGGGCGCCATCACGGCCTATGATGAAACTGAATCGTGACAATATTATGCATGAAACCTGAGGCTTTCCTGTTTCCTACCTAATATCCCAATATTTTCTTTTTATTTTTTTGTTTCAATTGAAGAAGACTAGCAAGTAAAAGTTGTCGAAATAATGGATGACTTACATAATGCAGTTTCAAAGTTTAGTTATTGATTAGAAGGATTCTCAAGAATTCGTTCTATCAAGGTACTAATTTTTCTCAATTTTGCTTCAATATTTTTGGAATATAAATTGACTGAAAGGCGTATGCTGATTTCGTCCGAACAAAAGTTGTTATTTTATTGATCTTACTTATTATTACTTTTTTTTAAGTATTTTAGATATTGGATATTAGAAGACATTAATTTCAATGTTGATTCTCAATTTTAATTCAATCTACAAATGGTATATTGGCTAATTCTTATAAAATGAGAAGAAGCTAAATAGAAAAAAAGTAATGATAAAAGAATGAGCGTAACGATTAAAATGATATAAAAAATCCTTGTGTTTTCGAGTACAAATTCATGTACTTTTGAAAACGCTCTACTCGTATGTATGAACAACTTCATTCTTCAAACTTCGAACTCAATAGTGGAAGAATTACTATAGGCAATGACCTGAGGAGGTTTGTGAGTTTTAATTTCGAAATTCATAAGTGCATGAATAAAATGATCGAATTTCACTTGATAGTAGTTTTATTCACTTAGATGTTTCTCTGAGTTTTTTTATTCCCATTAATGATATTTCACAACATTGACCTTCCTTTAACGTTATTCCATTTATACGAGCATTTAAAGTATAAAAAGCTTTAAAACTTTAGTTTAATTTTTTGTCTCTAAAAATTAATATATTTCTGGAGAAGGCATTGGGGTCATATATATATAAATTAATAAAAATTATATATATATATATATATATATATATCATAACACATCTTTTAGACTAGAAAAACTATGAATCTTTTTTCTATTTTGGTTGCATTTTTCTTATTTTGTTATTACCTTATTCCAAAAGTCTAAAAGTGACTAATGTAATATAAGAGAGAGACATGATTATTTATAATGTTTCAAAGCTAATAATCATGGTAATATACTAACGTTGTAATAATTACCTATGTATTGAAGTCTGTTTTATTACTCTAATATTGGATATATAATGTACATTATATTGTAATGTGGTACATCTTTTTTTTGAATCAACTCTTAATCTCCCCGACTCTACTTTTAATGTCAACATTTGGCATGATTTCCCTATTTTTCTGTTTTTAAGCCATGAAACCAAATAGGAATCTTGATCAAGTTCTGGATGAGACTTGCTAGAGTGATCTTGGCTTCTACAAGAACTCTAAGGTCTATGATGTTACTTCATCCGTTCTTATTCATCCATATATTCCTTGGCAAATTCTTTTAGAAGAACGTAGTGACATATTCAAAGGACCTTAGAGCAAGTTATTATATTATATATGAGCAATTTGAGAATTGGTTCACATCTTATTTTCTATTTTCTAAAATAATTTTATAGAATTGGTATTACTATCATGTTTATAACAGTCCGGCCGGTCATTTTGCTTTGTAGAACTTCGTTCCCCCTAAATAAGACTTTTCGTACGTGCTTTTACCGTTTTATAATTTGCGGGGATGGTTAGTTCGAGATTTGAACCCGAAATACTTAGTTCCTTAAGGTTGGCTAAAAAGGCTAAGTTTGACTTCGGTCAACATTTCGGGAAAATAACATCGGAATAGGGATTTGATGGTTCCAATAGGTTTGTATGATGATTTTGGACTTGGGCGTATGTTCAGATTGAATTTTGGATGACCTAAAAACGTTTTGGTGCCTTTTAGGGTAGTAAAATGTAATACTTTTTAGCATAGTAAAATGTTGTGCCTTTTAGGGTACTAAAATATAATGCCTTTTAACATAGTAAAATGTATTGTCTTTTAACATAGTATAATGTATTGCCTTTTAACATAGTAAAATGAGTGTCTTTTAGCGTAGTAAAATGTTGTGTCTTTTAGCGTAGTTTCCCTGTAGTTTAAGTATACTCAAAAATACGCCAAATAAGTGATAGATCAAACGCAAACTTTGTCCAATTATAGTCGACATATATTTAGTGTTACTGTGCCTCAAATATCGAGCCTATAACTCATATGAATTTTTAATAATTAAATATTGTATAATTATAAAAATTAATTATTTAATTTACACACAAACATACTAAATTATAAAACCAACACATAAAATGACAAAACTAACACATAGAAGATTTAGGATAAATTGGTACTACTGGGCCGCAAATATCGAGCCTCGAATCCATATATTAATATTTAATTATTTAATCCAAAAACAAACATATAAAAATTATAATAAAACTAACACATCGAAGAATTGATGCTACTGGGCTCCAAATATTGAACATGGAACCCATATGTCCATATTTAATGATAAAATTTTAATTATTTAATCCAAAAATAAGTATATAAAATTATAATACAACTAACACATCGAAGAATTGGTGCTACTGGGCCGCAAATATCGAGCCTGGATCCCATATGTCAATATTTAATTATAAAATTTTGATTATTCAATCCAAAAACAAACATATAAAATTATAATAAAACTAACACTTCAAAGAATTGGTGCTACTGAGCTCCAAATATCGAGCCTGGAACTCATATGTCAATATTGTATTATAAAACTAACATGTAAACAATGTTGTTCAATTTACAATACACGAGATGGAGGCGCCGCCTATTCATCCCAGGCCTTTTAGCGATGAGCTACTCTCATTACAGGTCGTCCATAGGTTAGCCCACATATTGAAGGGTGCACTACTGACCCAGACTCTCCGCGCCAGGAGAATGGACGACGTGTGGGACTTTCTGCATGGCAGAGTTCTCCATGCTCGTGCAGTCGCACGCATGTGGGCCACTGGTTCCTACTATATGATTGAGATCATATGGATGTAGCTCGATTGGTCTCTGATCATGGCCTTGATAGAGCAGTGGAGGCCGGAGATGCACACTTTCCACCTGCCCATTGGCGAGGCCATCGTCACACTACAGGACGTGGAGGTTTTGTATGGGTTGCCCATTGATGGACATGCCGTTTCACTACCGCACGACATGAGGGAGATGACATGTGGTATGTACATGGACACGCTACAGTTCCTCGCTGCTTTCCTGCCACAAGATGAGATTGTACTGCATGGGGCCAGTCATTTTCCATTTACGACTATTAGACTGTGGTTTGAGGAGATGCATCCTCAGATCGATGATGATATACCGGATTATCATGTTGATCGATATACGAGGTTGTTTCTACTGCTGTTGTTTGGAGGGGTCTTGTTCTCGAACACTTCGGGAGAAGTAGTCAGCTTGAGATTTCTTCATCATCTTGAGTGGCTAGATGATTTATCCCAGTATAGCTGGGGATCTGCTGTTCTTGCCTTGTACATATGCATGTACCGGGCGAACATGGTCACCCAGTGTGAGGTTGCTGAATTCTTGCCCCTACTACGGGTGACAACATATTCGAATATTGTATTCGTTTTAACATACCTAGTAAAACTATAAATTAAATTTGAAGTGAAGATGTTATGTTAGCTTTGGGCCTGGGAGCGGTTTTTGCAGTTCCAGCCACCTCTACCACCATAAGCTCCGGTTGTACCACCGAAGCTTCTCCCTCTAGCTAGGAGGTGGGTACTCTGACGAAGATATATGCGTGAGAACGAGGCTCATCATAATCTCTCCTTGTGCATAGATATATTGGAATTGCTGGATGGCGCACAGGTAAACCTATATCTAAATGTCATTGCTTCAAATACAAGTTCTGCATACTGACTATTTCTGTTCTTTCTTAATAGTTCATCTGGACTCCATACAGCAATGAGATGATAGCTATCTTGTCTGAGTATTGCTCGACCGGCCGAATTCTGTAGGGCGCTTCCATCCCGCAGTTCTGCCTTGATATTGTGGAACATGATGCCCCCGAGCGGGTACTTCGCCAGCTTGGCAGGCCGCAACTCATACCGACATCACTGACCTGGGTGACCATACATTATCACGAGATGATTGGACTAGGGTGGACGACGAATTTTTAGCATGGCTAGAGCAGCAGATCGATACATGGGAACCCCAACCATCGAGCTAGCGGTCATATGTTCCATACACCAGGAGGCACGAGACACTGGTATGTTATTTGGTATTCTCACTTACTTACAGAATATTGATATAGCGTTCCATATTTTATATTTTACAAGTTGTGCAGGATATTGGTCTACATTTAGTACACCATTTGGGACTTCAGATGCAGCAGCATGCCTGCGATCCTGCGGTCGATTTACAAGAGTATGGCCAGCAGGTGATAGAGTTGGCTTCCCGGACACTGCATCGAGCCAGAGAGGGCGTGCGCTTAGATCACGTCCCTGGTTATGTGGCTCCAGAGAACTATAACTGGGGTAGGCATGTCGCACGCCCGAGGGAACGGGCATGAGCTAGGGCCGCCCCATGAGGCAGAGCTATCTCACGAGGCAAAGGTGCCCCGCGAGGTTGTGGGGGCCAGTGAGGAGGTAGTCCCCAGCAAGGGGGCGTTGAGGCACCTATTGATGCACCTAATAAGGAGGTTGGAGATGATCTGCCGGGTTACCTTCCTCAGACAGACGAGCATCCCAGCAGCATGCCATCATACAACGTTTAGCTGGAGCTGCCAGCATTGTAGGTGAGCCCGTCAGATCTATTCATGATTATGGGCATGAGCTTCACCGGATATTGGGAGAAGTTCTTTCCAGGCCCATCAACCGCAGCTGAGGATCAGCCGACCCAAGGTGTGGATGGTCATTGTAGGATAAGTTTTGGCTCATCGTCGATGGCTGATTTGGATCTATCACGGGCGCATGTATGTTTGTATGGAAATTAAATTTTAATTATTTTTTCTCATTGATTTTCCATAAATTAATTTTTAATTTTCTTATTAATGCTTTATCCCAGCCCGTCACTGAGCAAAACACCATGGATGCTTATCTTTAGGAGCCCGAGGAAACCATGGTAAGAAAAAGTTTTTGACTTAACACGTAAGTTAGCAATATACATTTTCATTGGCTTACTTATTGTTTTGTAAGTTGCTGATGGACTGACGACCCATTCTATCGATCCTACCAGCCCTACTGGCGATCATGCTACTGCGCATCCTCATATAAAGAAGCGACGTGATAAGGATGATCTTGATAGTGTATTCGGGCGAGGGGAGATACGCCTCAGGCCAGCGGCAGCATTGAAGCACAAAGGTTGTGGGACAGGTTGATTTTTTTTTTTTGTATTTTATGTAAATAATAACAACAATTTTTGTGGTTACATAATATGCACATTATGTTTTAATACCCCGTTTGTTCTTTATTTTGATAGTACAACACAAACACAAACATAGAAACTTAGCATAACTTAAATTCAGTACAACGAAAGAAAACACATGACACGGGAAACATAAAGATACACTACTACGCTCAGCACATACATGTCATTGTTTATCACCACCGCCTAGTATTCTCTGCTCCAACCACTTAAATTTTTTTTCCAGCTTATTTTTTTCTTCTTCCGCCTCTTTGAGTTTCTCCTTCAACTCTGCAACTTCTCGTTTGTATTGTCGCTCTCTTTCCCAATATTTTAAGGTCAAATAATGAAGATACTGCAACTTTTCTTCGTAGTATTCTTGATGACATGGTTCATCAACCCACACCTCAAAATTGCAAACAGGTTTGTCGGGAACCCTATAAAACTTGTTCATACACGTCCAATAGTGGCGCAACTTCACCATCATCCCAACAGTCTTGCATCATGCATTTTTTGCCGCACTCATACCTTGGTACATAAAGGGGTTCAAACATTTGTTAAAGCATAAAAAAACTTGCTTTTATGTAAATACTTGCTATTGGTTATTGTTGAGCGCAGAAAATAACTAGAATGTGGCTATTATTTATAGGCAAGGCAACACACAAAACGTAGTATTCAACTGCGCTATACATATTGACACGAAACGTAGTATATAACCACGATATACATATTGTCTTTTTCTTAAACGAAATAGCTTTTTCGCAGTCGGTCAGCTTTTTAGACCGATAAGACAACATACAAAGTGTAGTATTCAACCACGCTATACATATTGACACAAAACGTAGTATTAAACCACGATATGCATATTGACTTTTTCTTGAATGAAACAGCTCTTTCGTAGTCGGTCAGCTTTTCGGACCGACAGGACATCACACAAAATGTAGTATTTAACCGCGCTATATATATTCACACAAAACGTAGTATTTAACCGCGATATTTTCTGCGTATCCCTACATATATAGTTACACACTCAAAACATAAAACACATACACATGCTCAAACCCTAAAGTATGGATGACACTTCCTCTACCAAACGAGCCTTATATAACTCTTCTACTAGTTGTGATGCTTACTCTTCTACTAGCAGTGATAATGAAGAAGAGAATCCTCCAACATTTGAAATTGTTATGACCGATTCATCCATCGACAACTACGATCTGGTAAATTATTATGTGTATTAACTCAAGAAACTATACATACATTAGTATTGTATATCTTTATTCAGTTTCATATTTTCCGAAATTTAATAGTAATATTTTTTTAAAGTATATTCCAAGAAAAATCTGCAAGCATCTTTCTCCAACATTAGAACATGCGTATCTTCACCATCGTGGCAAAAAGTGCTATGTAAATATGAGCGCTGGTGGTCAAAGAAGGTTCAAGGTAGCCTGGAGACTTTTTGCGTTGGATAATTTTATCAGTCGAGGTTTCATCGTCAAATTTATGTTGGTTGATGTTGTACCACTGCGTGCTATCTTCAATGTGATGTGAAGGGATACGGATATCCTATTTGTACTAATTCGTTTTTTACTTGGCACTAGGATGTATTTGAATTGATTTATCCTTTTATTATCTTTTATTTTCATGCATGTTACTTTAGTTATGGTTGTGCTTTTTTCTCTTGAAGTATTATGTTATGAAATTTCAATCTTCATATTGGTCTTCTTAACTAACACCAATAAGTTGACTGGGAACTATCATATCATCATCACAATACTATTTTGGATTACATGAACGGGAGGGAGAAATTCATTAATTTACTCAACTAAAAAAGTTAAATATCAATAAGATGTTACAAAGTTGGGGAACATAATTTTATTTTATAGATATTGCAACATAAACAAGAACATATACTTATTACAAAAAATATTATGAAAACCAAACACTAGGTGTATCCTTGATAGTTGGGTACATAAGAAAAACTTGCACCAGGAACTAGATTACCACTGCCACCCAGACCAGCTGAAGGACATTTACGACGGTCGTGTCCTGTTTGCGAGCATATGCCATTTATGCGCATAAATAATATCACCAACATCATTTTGGTTCCGTATACGCTTTCTCTTTTACACTTGCAGCTTGCGCAAATAGTCCTTGTTACACAACATTTTAAATGGTTTCAATTGCCCACTATATGTGTTTGCGTATGCATCAACACTGTATTGACTATCAACATAGTTGGTTGCCACTAAACCAACTTGTTAAAAGCATTTCATGGAATATGCGCACGACATGTGGTGGATGGTCCATTTCTCACTTGAACACAACTTGTTGGCTTCATTCACGGTGCGTAGATTATTCCCCCGGTGTCCGTGGATAGCGCTGCAAACTTCAAAAATACCACGGTCGTGATCATACTATAAATATGAAGCCAATGTGCTCGCCTCCTGTATTTCTCAAATCTTCTCATCGGTATTGGAATAAATTCAACACCATTGTCCATCAATTCTGATCCAGCTCTATGCCTTTCAACAAATCTCTCCGCCATATATTTGAATGGCATCAAACTATGGAAGTGACAATCAATCCACATGCAGACTTCAATAGCCCATTAAATGACTCCGACGCATTTGTAGTCAGGGCTCCCCCATCGTCTGCCACAATCAGCATGCAATATCCACTTGTGTAGCTCATGTCCCATCAACCAATTATAGTTTCTTTTAACTGTCAGATCAATTCCATGTGCCTCCTGAATTTGCACTCCTGGTGCTCAGTTGCAGCCATCCACATTAAATCATGCAAGGCCTTGTCGGGATATTTCTTCTAGAAATTGGCCTTCAGGTGCCTTACACAGTAATAGTGGTATGCATAGGGTTCTTGCCATTCTGGAAAATGCCGTACAAAACTTAACATACCACCATGCCGATCAAATATTAGACAAATACCTGAATGTTGTTTGATAACGTGCTACTTCAAGTGGTTCAAAAATAGGGTCCACGTATTTTCGCTTTCATTGGCACAAATGGCAAAAGCTAGTGAAAATATTTGTCCATTGCCATCTACTGCAATGGCGATCAATATCTTAATATCATACTTTTTACAGACATGGGTACCGTCTACAAAAATTACTGGACGGCAATACACAAAACCATCAATTGCTGGTTTAAATGCCTAAAACATGTATCTGAATTGTATACGGCGAAATCGAAGGGCCCAATTTCTCGTCAGCAAGGCATTTTTGGGAAATCATCTCGAGACCTCGAGGCTGTGAGATTGCGGTCGAGCTATCTCCCTCAAAGTGTACTAATGCCTGACCCGAAGACGATGCCGGGGATGGGAGTTCCCAAGGCGTGTAACTTGTCATGCCACAAAATCCGAGGAGCGCGATCGACGCTCAACCGAGTAAACCCGACTAAGCAAGCCTGTTATATTTCATTCTACCCAAACTAATTCACGAATAAAATAGGAGCTGGACTTCATTGATCATACTTAGTAAGTATTTCATGAACAACTTCCACTTTATTTCCATTATATGCTTAAACCATGATTATCAAGACATTGCAAGTTTATAAATCTTTGTAAAACATCAATATTTTTACTATAATTCCCAATACCAAACACCACCTACAACCTGCCTACAGAGCCTCTAAATATAATGGAAGAATAATGTGGAAATGTTGGGAACAAGGCTCCGGCTATACCTCTAAATACAAAGTACATGATAAACAATCGTACAGGGACCCGAGATGAAGTGGGTCTCACCAACTCAGCTGAAAGGAAGATGCGTCACTGGCTGCGACCAACACTGCCTGCTATGGTACCACCTACAATCATAACACGAATGTAGCGCCCCTGAAAACAGAGACGTTAGTTCCATTGAATAGCACTAGTATGTATAACTAAACACCATCTAATTAGAAAGAACTATCAAACAAGAATAAAGAAATCACAAGTGAAACTCAAACACTTTAAATGATCACAACATTATCAAATAAAAGGGATCACATAGCTTTCACATAAATTTCCATACCTCTAGGTTGTGTTTCATAGCCTATCCATTGAGTTCATATATCATATTATACACCTATGCATTTCATAGCCCGTCCATAAGGTTCATACACCGTATTATATTATACACCTATGTGTTTCATAGCCCGTCCATAGGTTCCACATATTATATTATACACCTATGCATTTCATAGCCCGTCCATAGGTCCCACATTTTATATTATACACCTATGCGTTTCATAGACCTTCCATAGGTCCCACATATTATATTATACACCTATGCGTTTCATAGCCCGTCCATAGGTCCCACATATTATATTATACACCTATGCGTTTCATAGCCCGTCCATAGGTCCCACATATTATATTATACACCTATGTGTTTCATAGCCCGTCCATAGGTTCACATATCAATTAATCGGCACATAGGGCCACCAACATTACAACATACTTATCACTAGGCCACATTTCATAACTCAATCTCTTATTTCCCATATTTCACATCATTTCCACATATTTCACGTCAATATCAATTTCAACAACAAGCCATTTAATTCAAGATTTCAAATACACATGAGAGGAACCATGAATCCTCGGCATATACAATATCTCATAAATCATACACCTGAAGTTTATTGACAATGGAACCTTAAACATAATGGATTCTTCCAAATCAATAGAGGGGATACACCAACCCATAATAAAAACACATCAAAGGCATAAGCAAGAAATTACACCAATTATTCTTGAATCATTCTTTTTCCAATCATGACAATGTATAGTTTCAACATCGAAGTCTGTAACAACTCGGATCACATTGGATGTACTCACAAGGCAAGACATTGTCTCGAATAACCACTTATGGCATAAATTGTGTATAAAGCCTTTAGGCACTTTGTTATTGAAGTCATTTATTGAAAGCAAAGTCGAGGCTCATTTCATAATTTGTTTCATATTTCCACATGTCATATACATCACCAGGTACAGTTATAATTCAAGTTCTCGACACATTGGCCATACTCTATTTCCCAAATTCATTTTGATTTATTTCAAACATCTCTACCCATAGAGGATTTCACATAGTTTGGTATAACAATCTCAATTTAAACTTGACTTGAAATCTATGCATTTTAGCACATAGTTTGCATTTTTCACATATCCTCATTTACCATGAATAATATATTAAACACATTGAGGTATATCTTTCATATATGTTCTTGCAACACCCAAATCCTTCGAAATAATGAATGCTACATAAATCAAATTCCGTACTTACAACATATGTAGGGGCACCATGGGAGCTCAATTTCTAAGAAGAGGGAGCTTACCCATACATACCTTTCTTGAGCTTTCCTTTAATTACTACGATATTCCAGAAATTCTAGCAACTTTAATATATTTTGGGACATAGAAAAATTGAACACAAATTAGGAAGATATTCATAATTCTAGCTCATTTGAGAATTTCATCAAATACTAGTTGAGCATCTTGATTTCAAATCCCCTTTTCAAGATTTTCTTCATTCCCTAACCCAATCTTTACTTATTCATGTTAAATAATCTTCGCATAAACCTAAGTTATACATGCATGTATACATAATATTATTACACCCAATAATCATACTTCAATACCCCATCTTATACTCCAAACTCGAAATTAAAACCTAGGGTATAGAATCTTACCTCTTAGATGAAGAACTTGTGATTGGGTTCTTTGATTCTTGAAGATTGATGCAAGATTTGGATGATTTAAATGTTGGGTTCCTCCTTATCTCTCTAAAATTCTCTCACTTCTCTCTAAAATCAGTAGAAAATGACCCCAAATCAAACCCCAAAGGCAATATATCAAAATGGGGTTGGGTGATGAAAATTAGAAAATTAACCCTCCGATGTCAACTATGCGATCGCAGAACGGACCGCAGAATGGGTATGCGGGCCGCAGATTCGTCGTAGAACTCGTTGCCCAGAACTAGGTTGTTCTGCCTCATTCTACAACCATTCTGCGATCGCAGAATGGATTTGCAGTCCGCAGAGTTAAATCTGCGATCGCAGATTTCACGCAGAATCGCATTTTTCCATCTTTTGGTAATTTGATCATAACTTTGTGTAGGAATGTCCAAATGAAAAATGGTTTGAAGCTTTGGAAACTAGACTCGAAGACCTTTCATTTGATAGGTTATCCATCACTAAAACCTTATATATATTTAGATATTCTCATTTAAAGTGTGGAGTAGTGCAATATAATTGGGAATTTTAGCCTATTATGGACTTTTCCAATTTTTCTTAGACTTAGGCCTTTCCTTGGACCCCAAATTACTTACCATAAGACTTATACACATATTTACCAAATCCAATGTATGTACACCATATTAATAGCACTTAACAATAGTATAATAAGCCTACGCGACACCACGAAATCCTAAATCACTTAGCAAAAATTTCCGGGGCCTTACATTCTTCCCCCCCAGGATCATTCGCCCTCGAATGAGGAGTAGATTCCGACTTAAACGCGTAATATAATCAATCACTTTTCTTACCTACCTCAAGACCTTAAATTTTGACTAACTCCTAAATTTTTCAGAAATTTCGGCAGAGTCTCCTTTGTAACTAGGGCTATCCTCCTGCCAGAGAATCACCAAAATCATCTTAACAACACATCCACAACTAGAAAGAGCACCACAATGTATATATCCACAATCCTAATCCTAGTATTACAAGCACTATATTGGCATAAGGATACCAGAACATGGACTGCACAGTTTTAGATCAAAACACCTATATGGTACCTTTCAAGTCAAAACTAATTGATAGTCAATCAAGCAAAAATATTTTCCTTTCACGACACTTTAAGCCTTCCAGATGACCTTCTCAATTTACAAGCTCTATCATGACATATTCTCGGAAATAATATCAACTCCCACACATACATAACAAAGATGACAGATAGACACATCGCATGAGTTAATTATCCATTGACTTTACCTTTAATAGTTTCCATTGTACAATTTACATTCCACCGGATATTGCAATTCATGGTAACAACAACAACCCACAATTCCATCACATAGCATCATACCATCAAGAATGTCATTTCATAGTAACCAAACAATCATGGGTTCATAATGGTCCTTACCAGCCACTAATGTAATCACAAAGGTGTTCATCAACAAGAATATAATTTCATTTCAATCAACAATCCATATGAAATCAAGCCACGATGATTCTAGCCAGTAGTGCATCATATAGGATATAACCATGATGATATAGTTCAATCAAATCAATTCATACCCTTTTTTGCCACTACCTTCTTAGACATAAACATATGGAAACACAAAGTACACGAGGAACAATTACGGGGAACATCATACTCCTTGTGCAACCTAATGTGTAATGCACTTATATTACCTGTATTATCAACTCACATAACATCTTCAGGGAAAAATATGGAGAATAGCCTGCTCACCTTCCAAACTCTAAATCTCTAGGCAAACACTCACACTAAACCCTTGATGACCTTCAATAGGCACTCTAAGATGTGCTATCATAAACTGAACATAAAATTACCTATCAAATTTATATGTGATCACACTATGAAGCTTCATCTTTGAATCGTTTGAACTTACAATACCCAATGGATCTAATACAATGAGGAACAACAGATTTCAAGATCAGGCTAGAGTTATTCAGGAATCCATTATCGGAAAGAGATTATTCAATTTCAGCAATTGTGGCATGCTATCAACCCTTGATGAATCTTGAAGTGATATGACAACCTAATGAGATAGTATAGAATAATCATGGAGGGTTTGCAGATGTTCATAATGAGTTCTTCATGGATTTAAACTTGAGAACTACCCAGATGCTAATGAAATACAGAAGAATATGAGAAATATGCGTTGTGCTATAATAAATCCCAAAGAAACTTGATCTTGACGGAGAGACTAGTAAGGGTCCTTACGAGAAAGGAAGTGTTACCATGACTCGTGGAAGGATATGTTCTCTCATGATTATCGAACAAGTGTGGGCAAATGAGCTGTACATACTTCTGATACATTAGCTCCCAACTGCAATATACGACTATGCCACAGGCAACCACAATACTAGGATAAAGTGAGCTACTTACTGCTGGATGTCCCAAGTGGATACGAAAGTTGTGGTGACACATGATCTTCTTATGATGTAGATGTGGGGATCTCAATTTTCAGAGAGACTTTATGCCCACGGCGACCATTTCGATTGACGTGCACTGATGTGAGGTGTTAAGGTATACCTTTATGTTACTAGGTAGTGAGAAACTTTCATGATGATGTTCGCAAGAGAGTAGATTGACTGTTCAAACCATATAATCCATATACACAACTGAGTAAAAGAGTGACTCGAGAAGGATCGCAACGCTAGGATGCTTTGCATGGAACATGACACCACATAGGTAAATTTTATGACGGTGCATGTATAGACATGAACGAGTAGATTTAGTACAGTTAAATAAAAAGATTCTGTACGAAATTCATCAGATATACTCTCTTAGTGAGAATTTAGGAAAAGCAAGTGGGAAGCATCAACCCTAGAGTTATAACTCAATTCAAGGACATAATTATAGAACTTAGTTTCACAAGAATGCAAATAAGAGAATTCATAATAGAGTAGATTCATGAATAGTGTGTCTCGTTCAAAGAGTTGATACACACAATGTTTTGTTATTCAACACCTTGTTAAGGCCACGTTTATGAGAACTCTTCAATATGGATGTATATATACAATGAGTAGAAATACTGATTTGACTTACTTAACGACGTTAGGTTGATAGGGCAATAGCTTAATCGATACCCCTCGACTCTACATCTCTAACGTACGTAGGTAACATACTGATATAACATATGATCTAATGGTGCAGAGACATCAATAGGGACAAGGACACTTCCCTCTTAGTGATATGTTTTACCAATCCATCTACATCTCAATACATTCTCCTAACAAGTCCTTGGGCAATCCACTCGGACTCAGTGGTGGGATCAATCCCTCCTTACATGCGTCAAATTCGCGAATTATGGCATCAAGGTTACCAATCTTGAGAATAACACTTAGAGAGAAAATTAGCTCCCTAACTTGAGCTCTATTGCATGATTGGAGTATCAAAGAGGGGTGAAATTCCTAAATGTCCAAATAGCCTCCAACTTATATATGTGGTCGACAACACATCGATAAGAGGGACTCTACTAGACACTGCTCCGAGACATCCTAGGACACTTTAAAACCTTAGGCTCTGATACCAAGTTTGTCACGTCCCAAAATTCGAGGAGCGCGACCGACGCTTAACCGAGTAAACCCGACTGAGCAAGCCTATTATGTTTCATTCTACCCAAACTAATTCATGAATAAAATAGGAGATGGACTCCATTGATCATACTTAGTAAGAATTTCATGAACAACTTCCACTTTATTTCCATTAGAAGCTTAAGCCATGATTATCAAGACATTGCAAGTTTATAAATTTTTGTAAAACATCAATATTTTTACTTTAAATCCCAATACCAAACACCACCCACAACCTGCCTACAGAGCCTCTAAATATAACTGAAGAATAATGTGGAAATGCCGGCAACAAGGATCTGGCTATACCTCTAAATACAAAGTACATGATAAACAATCGTACAGGGCCCCGAAATGAGGTGGAGCTCACCAACTCAGCTGAAAGGAAGATGCGTCACTGGCTGCGACCAACACTGCCTGCTATGGAACTACCTACAATCATAACATGAATGTTGCGCCCCCGGAAAAAGGGACGTTAGTGCCATTGAATAGCACTAGTATGTATAACTAAACACCATCTAATTAGAAAGAACTATCAAACAAGAATAAAGAAATCACAAGTGAAACTCAAACACTTTAAATTATCATAACATTATCAAATAAAAGGGATCACATAGCTTTCACATAAATTTCCATACCTCTAGGTTGTACTTCATAGGCCGTCCATTGAGTTCACATATCATACTATACGATTATGCATTTCATAGCCCGTCCATAGGGTTCACACACCGTATTATATTATACACCTATGTGTTTCATAGCCCGTCCATAGGTTCCACATATTATATTATACACCTATGCATTTCATAGCCCATCCATAGGTCCCATATATTATATTATACACCTATGTGTTTCATAGCCCACCCATAGGTCCCACATTTTATATTATACACCTATGTGTTTCATAGCCCTTCCATAGGTCCCACATATTATATTATACACCTATGCGTTTCATAGCCTGTTCATAGGTCCCACATATTATATTATACACCTATGCATTTCATAGCCCATCCATAGGTCCCATATATTATATTATACACCTATGTGTTTCATAGCCCGTCCATAGGTTCGCACATAAATTAATTGGCACATGGGGCAACCATCATTACAGCATACTTAGCATTAGGCCACATTTCATAACTCAATCTCTTATTTCCCACATTTCACATCTTTTCCACATATTTCACGTCAATATCAATTTCAACAACAAGCCATTTAATTCAAGATGTCAAATACATATGAGAGGAACCATGAATCTTCGGCATATACAATATCTCAGAAATCATACACCTCAAGTTTATTGACAATGGAACCTTAAATATAATGGATTCTTCCAAATCAATAGAGGGGATACACCAACCCGTAATAAAAACACATCAAAGGCATAAGCAAGCAATTACACCAATTATTCTTGAATTATTCTTTTTCCAATCATGACAATATACAATTTCAATAACGAAGTCCGTAACAACTCGGATCATATTGGATGTACTCACAAGGCAAGACATTGTCTCGAATAACCACTTATGGCATAAATTGTGTATAAAGCCTTTAGGCACTTTGTTATTGAAGTCATTTATTGAAAGCAAAGTCGAGGCTCATTTCATAATTTGTTTCATATTTCCACATGTCATAGACATCACCAGGTACAGTTATAATTCAATTTCTCGGCACGTTGGCCATACTCTATTTCCCAAATTCATTTTGATTTATATCAAACATCTCTACCCATAAAGGATTTTACATAGTTTGGTATAACAATCTCAATTTAAACTTGACTTGAAATCTAGGCATTTTAGCACATAATTCCCATTTTTCACATATCCTCATTTACCAAGAATAACATATTAAACACATTGAGGTACATCTTTCACATATGTTCTTGCAACACCCGAATCCTTTGAAATAATGAATACTACATTAATCAAATTATGTATTTACAATATACGTAGGGGCACCATGGGAGCTCAATTTCTAAGAAGAGGGAGTTTTAGCCATACATACCTTTCTTGAGCTTTCCTTTAATTACTATGATATTCCGAAAATTCTAGCAACTTCAATCTATTTTGGGACATAGCAAAATTGAACACAAATTAGGAAGATATTCATAATTCTAGCTCATTTGAGCATTTTATCAAATACTAGTTGAGCATCTTGATTTCAAATCCCCTTTTCAAGATTTTCTTCATTCCCTAACCCAATCTTTACTTATTTATGTTAAATAATCTTCCCATAAACCTAAGTTGTACATGCATGTATACATAATAGTATTACAACCAATAATCATACCTCAATACCCCATCTTATACTCTAAACTCGAAATTAAAACCTAGGGTATAGAATCTTACCTCTTAGATGAAGAACTTGTGATTGGGTTCTTTGATTCTTGAAGATTGATGCAAGATTTGGATGATTTAAATGTTGGGTTCCTCCTTCTCTCTCTAAAATGCTCTCACCTCTCTCTAAAATAAGTAGAAAATGACCCCGAATGAAGCCCCAAAGGCTATATATAAAAACGGGGTCGGGTTATGAAAATTAGAAAATTAACCCTCCGATGTCAACTATGCGATCGCAGAACGGACCGCAGAATGGGTATGCGGGCCGCAAATTCGTCGCAGAACTCGTTGCCCAGAACTAGGCTGTTCTGCCTCATTCTGCGACCATTCAGCGATCGCAGAATGGATTTGCGGTCCGCAGAGTTAAATCACTGAATGGATTTGCGGTCCGCAGAGTTAAATCTGCGATCGCAGATTTCACGCAGAATCGTATTTTTCCAGCTTTTGGTAATTTGATCATAACTTTGTGTAGGAATGTCCAAATGACAAACGGTTTGAAGCGTTGGAAACTAGACTCGAAGACCTTTAATTTGATAAGTTATCCATCACCTAAAACCTTATATATATATTTAGATATTCTCGTTCAAAGTATGGACTAGTGCAAGATCATTGGGAATTTTAGCCTATTATGGACTTTTCTAATTTTTCTTAGACTTAGGCCTTTCCTTGGACCCCAAATTACTTACCATAAGACTTATACACTTATTTACCAAATAAAATGGATGTAAACCATGTTAATAGCACTTAATAATAGTATAATAAGCCTACACAATACCACGAAATCCTAAATCACTTAGTGAAAATTTCCGGGGCCTTACACAACTAGCACTGGTAGAGCCTGGTGTCATCTAGTTGTCCCATCCCCCTTATCTTTGTAATTAATGATTTTGCGCTATGTCAGGTTTTTCTTCCTATATAAAGGGGATATTGATTATTTTTTAGAGGACTGATGTTGCTCCAACTATTCTACACGAAATATATAATTACTCTCTCTCTTTTTTCTCTCTAACACACTCTCTCGATATTGTTGCTCTTATGTCATACTTTTTTTCATTTATTGGTTATCATTGGCCATAAAGAGCCTCCTTTAGTTATATCACGACCGTTAGCCCTTCCCTGACTTCCTCTAATAGCTCGAGCCCGAGCTTGGGAATCGACCTCGAGGCCTCAAACCGACTAGCTTGAGGCCCTGAACGACCAACTTATCGGTTCGATTATAACTCTATTTCAGCTCGCATCTCATTCTTAAACTTCACACATATAGCATAAACTGCTTTACAACTAGCATAAAAAATGGGTCACATATTTTTAGAGTCCCATCAAAAAATTTAATTGTTATTACCATTTTCATGGTAAACAGTTTGGCGCCCACCATGGGGCTAAAAATAATTGTGATTATATTCTTACTGGTTCCGTTACACAGCACAAGTTATCTTTCACACTTTCTCTTGTCCAAGATCTTCGATTGTAGATCAAGATGTCTGGCTCAGGGAACAGAGTAGAGAACGACGATCTTGAAAATCATGGAGAAAAGGGTGTGGTTGTTCCAACTATTGGCACGCCACTATGGAACCCCGAGAAAGCACCTGGGCCAATTCCAGCAGACGCGGGCTCGCGTGACGCATAGCAGATTGACGAAACCTCACGCACCATCAGGAGCATACAATAAGGAGACCAACAGGACGCCCAAAAAAACCCCAGCTCGGGAAGAACAGGAATTTAGACTTCAAGTTATTTTTTAAGTGTTGCAGGCACAACAGCTGGCTATCGCTCAGCTGCAAAGCCACCCAAAAACTCCCAGCACCGTAATACCGGGAACAACTCCCCCGGTCGAACAGGTACCGGAGAGATTGAGCAATAATGGTTTGATAACCAACCCTGCTATCGTAAAGATGCTCGAGGATCTTACTAGAAGGATCGAGTCGGGCGAAAAAATGATAGCAGACAACGACAAGAACGTCAAAACTTACAACTAGAGGGTCGATCATATCCCGAGCGAGCCCCCCGTCCTTAAAGGTGTAGACTCAAGGACGTTTGTGTTGCGGTCATTCCCGGCGGAAGCAGCTTCGAAACCCATTCCAAAGAAGTTCTGAATGCTGGAACTCCTAAAATACAATGGGACCTCAGACCCCAACGAGCACGTTACCCCCTACACATGCGCAATGAATGGCAACAACATTAAAGACAACGAGATGGAGTCTGTTTGGATGAAGAAGTTCGGGGAAACGCTCTCAAAGGGGGCAACCGAGCTAAAGACCAGTCCTGAAAAATGGAAACAACCAGAAAGAACAAAGCGGACGAACCGCAACATGTCATCCACATGATCTTTTAAAGACACGCCCTCGGATATATTTAAACAAAGGATCACATCGTGTCCACCAAACAAACGCCCGAATCTAAAAGTGCCAATGCTACAGGTATAATCATCTCCCCTCTTGTATTTTTTATTTTACAATAACTTTTGCACAGGCCACCGACCAAAGCCGTCGAGATGCCGATCCAGCTAGATGACCTTAAGGTTTTGAAGCGTCCGTTGCACTCTTTTCCTTCGGTCGAGGTTTTATCCCAAAGAAGGATTTTTCTGCAGGGTTTTTAATGAGATAATGTCCATGCGCTACCTAAGGAAGACTCAACAAGTATCCGACGCTCGCTTTGCAGTCAACCCCGGATACTGGAGGGCATCCCCCCAGGGTCCTAATAGTAGAATGATATATCTGGCCAAAATATCGAACGAACCGTGCCTATATAGTCGGTCACACGACCACAAAATGATATGGACTTATGACAAGTAATCAAAGAATATCTTTTGTCAAAACATCTCATACTCCAAAGGAAACTCAACATTTTTGCAATAAAAGTTCCTCTATTGAGAACACTCAAATACTCGGAGACAGTCGCCAATCGCTACTCAGTAAAAAACCCGAGGTCATAAGACCCCGAGTGGGAAAACTCTGTCTTGTAAGACCTACACAAGGCAACAATGATATGGCACCCGCATGACCTCAAGGTTGGAATCTCCAAAATCGTAAGCCCTCAATGAGGCAATTCTGAGCTTACGAGTAATGGCTCTCGAGCCAAAATGAACTCGGAGATAGTCGCCAATTGCCATTCAGTAAAAAAACCCAAGGCATAAGACCCCGAGCGGGAAGACTCGATCTCGTAAGACCTACATAAGGCGACAACAAAAACTGTAAGACCTCAAGCAAGGCATGAATTATACTTGTACCAAGTATCAACAAAGTGTAAGACCTCAAAGGCATGAAAATTTTGTAAGACCTTAGTACAGGCATAAAACCCCGAAGTTTAGGTTGTATATCGCATTTGTAAGATTCCTAAAAAGGCATACCCTAGATATAGACACTTAAACTACTACACTCATGATCAAAATTGCTTCAGCCAAACACAAATGACTACGGTCATATGGTTGTACCAGCCAAACTAATGCGACTCAGGGACGCCCGACTATCGCGACAAAATCATAGGCCATTACTTCGAATCTACTTTGAAAAGAACCAATTAAACAAGCCACCCTCGATAGGAAAAAGAGCTTCGACCATGTCAGATCCAAATCACTAGGCTTCGAGCTACTCAGCCTACGAGCCGAACTTCTTGAGGTGCTCGAATATCACTAAAAACGACTTGAAATTGAGGTTCTTCTCGAACTAACAATGGGTCAGGCAAAATCATTTCAAAAGTCCTTAACGAGAGGAAAATAAAGCCTACATAAAAGGTCGATTCGACCCAAAGCGTAAGATCCATCATCGCCAGTTTACATAAAAGGTCACATCGGCCCAAAGAGTAAGAGCCATTGTCGCCAGCTTACATAAAAGGCCGCATCATCCCAAAGCGTAAGTTCCATTATCCCCAACTTACATAAAAGGCCGCATCGGCCCAAAGTGTAAGATTCATTGTCGCCAGCTCATCTAAAAAACTTGAGGGTCGATTGAGCTCTAGTCGTAACCCGATCCAGAGACATAACCCAAAATAGTTCAAAACAAATGCCCAGGGAAAAGAGTAAGATCCATTGCCGCCAGCCTAACAAGCCTCAGGGCCGCATAACGAATCTAAAGGTTCCTACTAGCTTAAAGGCCGAACTAACCTGGTTAAAATCTTGACAAACAATAGAACATACAAATTGCAGGGTCCCCCCATACATACAGGTGATGAAATACAAGCTCTATTTATAACATACTGTGAAAGCTATATACACAAGAATAAAGTAGAAAATAAATGTCCCCCCTCGGGGACTGTGTCCCGGTGGCCCATTCCTCGCCATCTTCTGCACCAGACAAGAGGAACTTGGCAGCATACTCCTCCCCCTTGGATTGCTCGATGTCTCTCGAGAGGTCAAAGCACTTGGCATGAATCTCCTCGAAAATTTTCCTCTGAGATTTGCATTTCGCATACTCCCTGCTACTACTCGCACGATAAAGGGCTCTCATTAGTTCAGCTTTAGCAATAGTTGCACTCTTCGAGTAGGCCGCCGCTTTGTGTTCCGCCCCGGTGCTGCTCATCACAACCTCGGCCCAAATATTCACCACTTCGCCCTTAGCTTTCGACAGCTCGGATGAGAGCCTCGCAATCATGTTCTCTCGTGAAGACTCATTCGCACAAACGTTCCAGATTTTGCACCACAAGAGTAGAAAACATGGCTAGAGCACTCTCTTTGGCTCCAACGCGGGTATCTACATGTGCCTGCAGCTCACTAAACTCAAGTTTGGCTCGACCAACTTCACCCTAAAGCTGTCCCAACTCCTCTGTCTTGCTCTCCAACTGAAATATCAAAACATTAATCTGCAAAGCTGAAAGGGGGAGTGTAGGCCGGATTGAAATGCAGGATACCTGTCTTTTGAGGCAACTCTCGCGGCCTCAGCTCCGATCCACCTCATGCCGCAAGGAAACCAACTCATTTTCTTTTTCCGCAAAAATAAGTTTAAGAGATTTTTCCCTATCCAAAACCTCTCGCTGCGAAGCCTCGCAGCGAAGCAGCTCAGATTTGAGCTTGTCAAAGGCCGACAAAAGAAAATTAAATGAAAGCAGAAGAGCGCGGGACTAGAATAATCTTGTGACGGTCACCAAAACTTACAATAAGGCCGAGCCGCTGAGCCTCACCAAAGGCCGAGCAAATATCCGATGGCTTACAATCCTCCAAAGATAGCCGATCAGTCGGATCACCTCTTTTTAACCGCTGAGAAGGAGCCACCCCACTGTAAGCCCCTTCACACCGCGGGGTCCCTTTTTTTTCATCCATCCTCGACCTCGGAGTTGGCAACCTCTCCTCCTCTCCCGAAGGGCGCAACCCCAGTTCAGAAAAATCTCCGATACTTGCGACGATTGAGTTAGTACGCTGAAAAGAAAAGTACAATTTTCGGGAAACAAGCCACCAAACACATACCATGATGATTCGCCTCCTACCTCCCTTTGGATATATCTCGCTACTGGTACTTGTCATGAATCGAGCAAGCTGATAGGTAACGGGACTACTCCACCAAATCATGAACCTCGTTCGACAACCAAAGAGTTACTACAAAAATGGAAGAGAAAGATATCATTACGGAGCCCGCCTCTAGTTAAAACGATGAACATTCAGGTGAGGCACTTACGTGTGAAGTTCCATTTCTCAGGAAAAGGCAGAAACACTCTAGGAATGATATCGGTCGTTCGAACTCAAACAAATCGATTCATCCATCCACGATCCTCGTCCTCTTCACTATTAATGACAGGAGCTCGAGAGGATCGATGTTGCAGAGCAATCAAACCCTGATAGTGTAGTGGTCGATATAACCTCACAAGATGGCTGAGGGTAAACTCGATCCTATCCTTTTCGGCAAAAAATCGTATCGTTTGCACTATTTTCCAAAGGAAGGGGTGAGCCTGCACCAAGGTAACCCTATATCCCTGACAAAAATCAAGCACGACCCGGTCCGGGGGTCCCGATTCAAAAATATACGTATATACGCTCAAAATCCCCTTGAGATAGGTCTTGATGCTCTCCTCGGAAGAAGGTACTTGTAATACCACACCTTCTACCCATCTGTAATCCTTTCTGATCGTTTCGAGATGTTTCTCTCCCACTGACGAGATAATCCTCCACAAATGCTCCCAGTGACCTGGAACATTGGGAGGCCTCCCCAGCGTGATGGCTATCTCCGAGGCATCATGGTGTTCCCCCCTCCCTCCTCTTCTAGGAAGCTCACTATATAGCAGTGTATGCCCTTAGTAAAGAAAATGACATCAAAACCAGATACTGGACTACCAAGTTGCTATCATATAGTGTAAGGTTACAATTGATCAAAAATGTGTTGTTTGAGATGCAAACATATTCGGCTCAAGTCTTTGTATTACCAAAGAAAGTAATTAAATTACTAACGAGTATCTATAGAACATTTCTTTGGACAGGAAGTTGTGATGCATCGAGGAAGGCACAAGATATGGGAACAACTATGTATGCCCAGGTCAGTTGGAGGGTTGAATCTCATCAACTTTCACACATAGAACAAAGAAGCAATGGTTGTATTGCTTATTTGCATCATGTATAAATTATGCACAATCAATGCTTGTATTACTTATTTGTAGGTAAACCGGCGAGCAATGGCCATCCCGGCAGGAATGATTCAGCTCCAGTGCACGCAGCCATATCAAACCTAACCATTCCCGGAAACCATCCACTCACACAACCCTAGATGTTGCATTCGTTTTTGAATTTTCCTCATCGGTATACTCCACCGGTGAATCCTGAACCACATACGGCCTGATTCCTATAAAACTATGGATATGTAGGCATCTCAGAAACTAGGGTGCGGCCTAACCTCTTCAAACCGTTTTGCTTGGTCAAAATTGGCCATCATTTCTTTACCTGAAAACTCTTTCATTCTTCCGGGTAAAGAGGGGCAGCTGTTGATACCCAATTTTTCCCTATATATTTTCAATATACAAAATAACTTCAAAAATAACACATATATGCATACATAAGCATGTCCAAGTGCTTTATTATTTTTTCCATGATTTTAAAGGTTTAAATTGATTTATTTTCTCCCTTTTTACCCATAAAATCCCCAATAATTATTTTCAAAATTATTATTTTTGATAATTCATCTATTGGATTTTTATATTTATGCTAAAGTATGGCTAAAGTAATTTTTACATATTTTATAATTATATTTAGTATTTTGTAAAGCTAAATTATACATAATTATAATATTAGCCATTTTAAGGTTTAATTATATTTTATATGCATAAAATTGGATCCTGTATTTTTTAATTGTTAATTATGTATTATAAATAATTTTAGCCCTTTAATTTATTTTTCAACAACTATTTACTATTTTTCATAAATTAAAAAGGAAAAATTGGCTATTTAAATAACAACCCATTTGTATTTCAATTATAGCCTAAATGACTCCACAATTCCCCAGCCCAATTTGAATTAAAACCAGACCCCAACCTAATTGAAAATCCACTGGACCCATGACCAAACTCGGATCCCCAACTACCCTCTCTAATCTCGACAATTGATCACAGAGATCAACGATCCATGTTGCCTCTTACCATTTTTAACCCCAAATGACCCCCTAACCTAATTCATTTCCTACCAATCCGCCACCCTTGAATTCTCTTTTCTCTCCAATTCTCTCTGAAACCTAACTCAAACCATAGTCGCCGCCACCTAAACTAACGTTAATCCCCTTCGATCCTCTCTCAATCCATGAACTCCCATGGCTGTTTGAGACGTGTACTTGTCTCCTACATCCCCCGGTGGCCCACTTTTGTGATTTCGTGGAAAGATCTTGAAGAGATCTAGTCCAAACCTTGCTCAACTTCTATTCATGGTCTTTTTTCCGGCCATCCATGGCAGTTCAAGTCAGATCCATAGCTTTTCCGGCAAAAACCAATAACGATCTAATGTATTCTCATCCTCTTTGGGTTCTCTGAAACCCTAGCCCTTGAGATTTTTTTACTGTTCTTTAGATCTGTCTTCGATCTAGGTGTATCCATAGGTTTTAACCAATCTTTTCCTCGTCTCTTTCATTTTCTAAAAAATCCTAGTTATAAATCTTCCATTCTTTTTAGATTTGTGATAGATCTATGGGTTTCTTAAGGTTATCAATTGTTTTCTTCAAAATGTTTCACCAATTTTAAACAGTTTCTTCATTTTCCAAACTAGGGTTTCAAAACTTTTTGCAAAAAAATGATTTCTTTCGGATTACTGTGATTTTTAGCATGTTTAAGCATTACCTGAGCCTTTCCTTATGGCTCGACTCATTTTTTCAAGAAACCCTAATACTTCTGGGTTCGATTCTAAGTTTGAATTTGTTTGTGGTGTGTTTGCATGACTACCATGAACATTCTGGGATTTATGTGTGTTCTATATGCTCTTGTGCTTCTTGTTTTCGTTTGTCCTTAAGGTCTTTTTGATTTTCTCCAAACTCGTGTTATTTATAGGCCCGACCATTTGTTTTATTGATCGTTCAAATAATGTATGTTGATTCTGTGTAATCTCCTTAAACATACACCTTTGATTCTGTGTATTTTCCTTGTAGTTCTATACTGATTTTTCGAAATTACTTCCTTACTTTTGTGATCCTTTCCTTGGTTAGTATTGATTCCCTGTGATTTTCAATCTCTTCCGTGATTCTTTGAACTAATTTTCAGAATCAAATTATACTCTACCTTGTGCTGTTAATTAATATGTACTTTCCTTATGTTGAAACTATTTTGTACTTAGACCCTATTACATGCTATATGCTTTTACTATTCCTAATATGGTAAAATCAGTCTTACAAATAATTCTTTTCCTTATTTGATACAACTTGTACCCGTTTGAACTATTACTCCCTAATTAAAGGGAGTTCGGGTCTTTAATTGATTTTAATTTGTATTATTTCTATAATTGCACTAACTCAGTACTTGTTACCTTATTTTCCTGCCTGTTTTCAAAGCTATAAATACTCTACCCTCTCTTCTTTAAAGACACAAACAATTAGTTCACCACACACATACATACTCAAAACTCTCTCTTCTTTCTCTATAACTTGTGCTACTATTTTGTCTAGCCGGCTTAAATCCAAGGCTAGACTGTGGAACTCTGATTGCGTTTACTTTTTCTGCACTTTTCTTCTTCAACTGGTATGTTACTAGTTAAAATTCTGAAACTCAACTCTATGTGTTCCCTGGTTTTGATTTAATGGCTCATGCTATTAAATTGTAGTTCTTGTTTACTGCTTTACTCAGCATGCTTAAAATTCTGCCCCCCCTCCC
>MU746231.1:355790-384811 GCA_026770625.1 Nicotiana glauca
CCCCCCCGTTCAAATGTAATCAGCATGTTTACTTGTTCTTTCTTATGTCCCTCAACTAGTATATCTCCGAAATTACTTGATTAACACTAATTCATGACAGATTGTGTGTAATATCCCCCTGCATGAATACTCCCATATCTTGTCCCTATGTTTTATTAATGTTATAATTTCAAGCATGATTCCATTGAAGTAGTTGTTTGTGTTCTAAAGGACAATCAATCCCTATTTGTTGATTTATATCATTTCTTAGCCATGTTTACACGTTTTGGTCTGGGTCCTCTATGTCCCCAACCCTTATTGCCCTGTTTGTAATTTCTGAAGCTATATTGCTCTTTGAACTTGTTCTGTATGTGATGTTGTTTTCTTCTCCAAAGACTGTTCTATTGCAAACTCACCTCAAAACATGATTGTTTTCAAAAACTATTTTCCAACTCAACTCCTTTAAATTTATGTCAAGCACTCTCACCTATACTCTTAGAATACTTGGTTCTACCCCTTTTGTGTGAGCCTTGCCTTGGGACCCTTGATCTCCCTCTGAACTTGGACACATGAAAGCTAGCCTTTCCATATTGCACTTACCCTATGTTGGCTATGAAATCTGGGTGTGAGCATTTACCGGGATCCCTTGAGGTCCTTAGGGAACTCTGACACACCTAGATATAAGGGAAAGCTATGAACAATATTGGCATTTGAGGTGGTTTATTACATAACTTAGAGAGGAAGTCCAAATCAGGCTTCCTATAGTTGTAACTTCGTATTTTTCATTTCTGCTTATATAATTCAATCACATGGCCTGTAATAATTTGTAAACAAGTATTGGGGTGGATAGTGAAAAGGGATGGGAGAATATGCATGATATAATTTTTAAGGGTAGAAAATATGTTATTAGGATTATATTCCTAATTGTGAATTTAGAAACCATGCTCTTAGGTCTTGTGTTTATTATTTCAGCATGTACACCTTTACAAAGATCATGTGTTAAAATCTTCTAATAATCAGCACTTTACTATTATGTTCTACGCTGACATGTGCATTTAGAAAACCTGCTCTTAGGAAATTCTGCAATCCTATTATATGTAATCCTGCTCTTAGGAAATTCTGCAATCCTGCCATATGCATTAGAAATCCTGCTCTACAAATTCTGCATCATGAGTTTATACATGCATATCAGATACCATATTTTAGGATCTCTTTTGTACTTACATTTGTACTTAGTGTAAACTGCTAATTATATATTAAAAAAAAGTAAAAATAGCTTCACACTTGATTATCACGTTTAAAATGAGTGGTGATAGTCTCTGTATTCATATGGCTAGATCAACATGCTCTTAGGGTAAAATAATTTCCAAACTATTTTAATAACTTGGGATAACTGTTGCACATTACTTACGCCTAGGCAAGCCTTAGGTAATAACTTGAATAAAATAAGAACTGCCTTTGTCTAATTATCAACTGTTAAAATCAGTAGGCAAACCTAATTCAGACTTCTTTTCTGAGTCATCTGATAAATCTGGTTCTGATGTTATCACTCAAACACTCTGCTTTAGAATTTTAAATTCAGACCTTAGTTGTGTATAAGTCATGTTGGCTATGTGCATTATTTGTGGAGGTATATCTGAGCCTTCTACTCGTTTCTGCGTTTTCCCCTTTTAAAAGCAGTCCTACCTATTTTGTATGTCACCTTAGTATTTTGCCTTTAAACCTGATGGTCTACCTAGAACCTCCTTCTTATACGATAGGAGTCCTAAATTCCTCCGGGGCTGATAGGAAGGAATGGGTAACAACATGCAATAGGGGTCGAGACCAACCCTTGCTTTAATTACCTTCATGGGTGGGAATGGGTAGATATGGATATGATGACCGGTGCGCTAATACCACGTGAAACCCCTCTTTTGAGGAGTGTCATACCGGGTATTGCATTGATGTGATCCATATTGCAGACAAACCTAGGACCCCCATTTACATTCATAAAATTACCTAGATTGTAATTCTTTTACTTTTCACCACTTGGTTTTCAAACACTTGTGTATGTAAACTCAAATCCCCAATTATTTGATCCCTACTTGCCTATTTGCTAATTGCATAAATTCACAAAAATTGTCTGGCCGGGAACCACACTAGTAGATCTTGAGGGGTGCCTAACACCTTTCCCTTAGGATAATTTTAATCCCTTACCCTATCTTCGGTTATCAAACATAGTTAGAAATAACTTTATAGGTTCCCTAACGCGCCTTAAAATTGTTAGGTGGTAATGCTTCAAAATTTCAAAACCATATTCCCAAAAGGAAAGAGTTGTCCCAAAATATCATAAACCCGATTCTGTGGAAGGAAAAAGGGGGCACGATAGGCCATTTGTGGAGTATATAGACAACAGTCTTTACACATTCTCCCCAAAACCTGTTACGAATTGAGCGTTGAAACTTCAATGCTCTAGCTACTTCCAGAATATGTCTATGATTCATCTCTATTACCCCATTCTATTGAGGTGTATAAGGATAGTTACTCTGGTGGACAATTCCTAATGAAGAAAATGGTTCATTACAGCTAGAATTAAAGAACTCGGTGCCATTGTCAGACCTTAATGTTTTAACAGTCACATCAAGTTAATTTTTAACCATTAAAAAGAAGTTCTTTAATACAACTATTACTTTACTCCTTGATTACAACATGCATACCCAAGTGAATCTATTGTAATCATTTACCACTGTAACAAAATAGTGTTTCATGTCATAGTCCCCGTACATCTACATGGATAAGCGAAAACTGCTAACAACTTTATGATTACTAGATGGAAACTTCAGCCTGCTTTTCTTAGCCAAGGGGCATACTTCACGGCTATGTTGTACTCCACTGTCCCCTGAGTTTCTCAACTGGTTGATATGTTGCATTGCCTTTATTTAAGGGTGTCTTAATCTCATGTGCGAAAAAGCTGAATTATTTGAACTGGTTGTAATAATTGCTGCTCCGAGTGTTGATCTCTTTTGTGGAAGGTAAATTCCACATGATTCCTTACCAATCCCCATCACCTTCCCATTATAAAGACCCTAAAGCACATTGAAGTCAGGGAAGAACATTGCAAAACAGCTCATTTCCTTGGTCAATTTTGAAACATACAAAAAGTTGAACTTAAAGTCAGGAACATGTAAAACATCCTTCAAACTTGATTGTCCAGTATAGAGACACTTCATGTATGGACTATTTTGCATTTATTCCATATTGTTAATTGCACTCCACTATTATTCTGTAAGCTACAATCCTTAATGCCATGCATGATCTCCTTATGAAAAGTTATGTGATGTGAAACACCCGAGTCTAATATCCACTCACAATCAAAGACATTTGATAACAATACAGTTATACCTATGATAAGCAAGTAATAGTCACCCGTTCCTTATTTGTTCAAAAGACTTAACATTTATTTGTATTGATCTTCTATGAAGAAATTCCCCTGTGTGAGCTGACTGTATGATGAATTTCGTGCCTCAGTAGCAACAACATTAGCATATGATTTACACCTCGTACATGCACTTTCTTCTTAATTTTGAAATCCATGGGTACCCTATATATGATCTTATATCAATTTTTCTTTAGATGACCTTTGTAGCCGCAAAATTCACAAATCAACCCTAATTACTTTGCCTTGAATCCCTAAGTGAATGCTTATTTTTTGCGGCTAGCATGGCTAAAGGTTCATTGTTAGGTTCCCATGTTCCAAGAGTACGATGTCGTTCTTCTTGTATAATTAAGGAATATGCTTGATTAACTATCAACAATGGTGTCTTCACTAGCACTTGCCTCCTCACATGGCCATAGCTTTCATTTAAGCCAACAAGAAGTTGTAAGAGTCTCAGATTTCTGAATTGTTTGATAAAAGGTCTTATTTACTCGCAATCACACCATGTCCCTACCACTAACATGTCCATTTCATTCCAAACATCCTTCATCTTTGAGTAGTAACTAGTGCCCGAACCTGTACCTTGAGTCAACAATCGTATCATCTTCCACAGTCGATATGTTAGAGTGAAATTTGATTTGTCAAATGGTACCTTAAACTCACTCAAAACTTTTGCTACATTTGAGGCGTAAATGATGCTAGGTTGCAGCTCTACCGCCAATATCCTTCCTATCCATGACAGCACCATAGCATTCCATCTTTTCCATTAATTTGCTAATTCTCCTTTGGTTGAATTTTTTACACAGGTTCCCTCTATGAACCCTAATTTGTTTTTCACCAACAGTTCCGTTCGCATAGCTTGACTCCACATACCATAATATTCTGGACCTATGAGCTTTGTGGCGATCAATGACACACCAGGTGTGTTTGATTCCCTCAAGTATAGAGGATGATTGTGGTCAATTCGAGGAACTTCTACTTCTCCCATGGTCTCCCAACCTCAACAATGGCTTCCTACTAAAATGATAAGATTTTGGTCCTAAATCTGGATCGATTGCCCTGATACCATGATAGAATATAAATCTATCCACATGAATCTGATTATTATGCATGTAATCGATGAACTATGCAATTGGGGAAGATCGTAGAGAGAAGGAAGAGGAATTCTCATTACTATGTTAACTGAATTTAGGAATACACAGTAATAACTAATATAACCACTTCCAATATTTGTGAGTGGAGGAACAATGTGAAATTACCAAAATACACCTAACTTAGAACAGTAAACTACACTAAACTACCCTTCACTCAATAATAACACTGACCAATCTCCTTCTTGAATCCCAGAAAATAGGTTTAACACATCACAAAAACAGTAAATGAAAGGAAGAAAGAGGAGCAAAAGAAGAAGATGCTTGGCCCATCGTCTGGTCATTGTTCAATATTGCATCTATTTTTGGGTGCCATTTTAATCATCTATTCTCCAGTAATGTGCGAAACAAATCTTGCAACATATTTTCAAGTCATTACCTTATTTAAGTTTTTGTAAAAGTTTGAATCACTAGAAATGGTGTTGTCTTTTTCTGAGAAGCGAATATTGTATACGGGTAAAATCGGGCTTGCCCGATTTTTTCATTATTTCGAGATCGGAGAACTACATCGAGGGTCAGCCTCGTAATGGACCAGGATTGAGCACGAAGACAAGGTACCAAGTTCGGAGATCGAGGTACCCATCGAGATCGAGGTCCCCAATGATCGAGACCAGATGTGATAAACTTTGAGATAAACGCAATAACGGAAAGGTGAAATATCAGTAACTGGTTGGAGATCATGGCAAAAATCTTGCAACGGATCAAGTCAAGGGTGGTTATTTGTGCCAATCATGGGAGTTACTTCCATAATTAGAATTATACCATAATTAAGATTTCTCTAGTATACAAAAAGGGGTCCCCATTATTTGTAAACACCTTATATTCATACAGATCAAAGAAATATAATATTCTCCATTACTCATTAATCCATTGGTCTTTACATGCTCTTACTTTACCTCTCTTGAGGGTTCATCAGCTCGAGGACACTATCCAAATATTAGTTTGTTTTATATTCTTGTCAATTTCATTACTTATCTCTCAATTGATCAACTGGTATTAAGTAAAATTATGTATCCTTAAAACCACATTACAAATTTAATTGTTACTCGATTTTTAGGGTAAACAGCTTGGGCCTCACCGTGGGCTAAGAATAATAGTGGTTGCTTAATATTTTAACCTTCTATACACTACTTTTATGCTTGTTCTTGTGAGTATTTTTTATTTCAGGAATCAACACATCAAAGTCTTAAGCAGTACCCACTCATACTGACACATGCATTGGTCTTCATGGCAAAAATGAGCACGTGGTCGCCCCATAAACGAAGTGCCTCCAATCAATCCCGGCATACCACAGGTTGTGCATCTCGTTGATGTCAATTCTCATGTCACCATTCATGGAGGTTTAGGTGCCGACCCTGAAAACAACATCCATAGAAACGCCTGGGCAGTCGATCGAAACACACAAAATGGTGAAGAAGGCGGAATTAACCTTCGAATGATATTTGACATGCTACAAACTCAGCAAGCCGCGATAGCTCAACTCCAAAATTTGAATCGATCCCCAAGCAGAATCGAACTCGATACATCCCAAGAAGTTGCTCATAGGGTCGAACCCGTGCAGGAAAAAATAAATGATAATAGATCAGAAACTGACCCCGCCATCATAAAAATGCTCGAGGAGCTCACTAAATGGATAGAATCATGTGAAAAGAAAATCGAAGCTAATGATAAAAAAGTAGAAACCTACAACTCACGAGTTGACCGAATACCAAGGGCACCCTCGATTCTAAAGGGTTTAGATTCTAAGAAGTTCGCTCAGAAGCCTTTTCCTCAAAGTGCAGCTCCGAAGCCCATTCCTAAGAATTTTCGTATGACGGAGATACCTAAGTAAAATAGGACCACCTATCCTAATTAACACATCACTTCATAAATATGTGGAATAAAGGAAATGGCATAGAAGATGATGAGATTGAATTCGTTTTGTTGCAAAACTTTGGGGAAACTTTATCAAAGGGGGCAATGATATGGTACCACAATTTGCCACCCAATTCCATTGATTCTTTTGCCATGCTCGCTGATTCATTTGTAAAGGCGCATGCGAGAGCAATAACGTTCGCGACCAGGAAGTCAGACCTCTTCAAAGTGAGATAGAAGGAAAATGAAATGCTAAGGAAGTTCGTATTGCAATTTCTGATGGAATGCATGGTCCTGCCCACTGTTACGGATGCTTGGGTTGTCCAAGACTTTACTTAGACTTTGAATGAGCGAAGTTCGATAGCATCACGTCAACTAAAGCAAATCTTTATTAAATATCCATCAACGACCTGGGCTAATTTTCATAATCGATACCGATCAAAGATCAGGGCCAAGGATAATCAGTTGGGAGCTCTATCCAGTTCTGTTTACCCAAATAGGTCCTAAGGAAAGATTCAAAGGGACATCGAAAGAAAACCCCAATCGAATAGAGATTGATACCAACCATATAGCGCAGATCGAAGGAACAATGGACCGGGACGTAATCCTGTTCGAAATGATCGAGGTCAAAATTCTTGAGAGCTCATAAGCAAGAATGGCTTTAATAAACATGTCGAGCCTAAGGAAGCACCACGGTTATCGGAATACAACTTCAGCATCGATGCTTCAGGTATTGGGTTAGCCATTGGACGAATCAAGGATACTAGATGGCCCTGACCCCCCACAAACCGATACGGCTCAAAGGAATCTAAATTAAATGTGCAAGTACCATAAGACTTATGGTCATAGAACTGAGGACTGCAGACAATTAAAGGGGGAGGTAGCTCGTTTATTCAATAAAGGTCATCTTTGATAATTCTTGAGTCACCGAGCAGAAATCACATCAGAGATAGGGATACAAACAGGAAATATGAACAGGAGGAACCACAACATCATGATTCATATGATAGTCGATGGGGTCGATATCCCTCAGGGTCCCACATTCAAATTCACCAAAGTTACGACCACGAGGGAGAAGCGTACCCCTGACTACTTAGGAGAAGATACCTTATCCTTTAGCGATGAAGATGCAGAAGGGATCGAACAACCTTACAATGATGCACTGGTAATATCTATCCTTATAAATAAAATTCAAGTTAAACGTGTGTTGGTTGATCTAGGTAGCTCGGTGAATATTATTCGAGCGAGGGTCTTAGAGCAACTCGATCTTCGGGACCAGATCATGACTGCAGCTTGAGTGATCAACGGTTTCAACATGGCGAGTGAAACCCCAAAGGAAAGATCATGTTGCCAGTAAACGTGGCTGGAACTATCCAGGAAACGAAGTTCCATGTGATCGAAGAAGATATGAGATATAATGCGCTACTCGAAAGACCTTGGATTTATAATATGAGGGCAGTACCTTCAACGCTTCATCATTCTTGAAATTCCAACACCGAAAGGAGTCAAAACGTTATACGAAGAGCGAACAACAGCAAAAGAAATGCTCGCAATTGATGAAATAATACCGGTATCGGCACTAACATCGGTAGAGGGACCAGAATAAAAGGAAAACAAGATGCCAAATAGCAACCATATGTCGTCGGCCTCGGCCAGATCGAAACAATAGGAAATTATCGAGGAAGATGATTGTATGGTACATCGAACCTCCGTAATCCGCAATAAATTCGACACCATAAAGTCGACAATCGAAGAGATGGAGCTAATATTGATTGAGCATCTACCCAATTGAAAGGTATACTTGGGCATGGGGTTAACTCCCGATCTCGGGGAAAAAATCGTTAAATTTCTTATTAAAAATAGGGATTGTTTTTCTTGGTCCTACCTTGACATGACATGGACCCCACCAGAGATCACCACTCATCGATTGAGTTTGGACCCAAAGTTCAGACCACTAAAGCAAAAGAGAAGGCCACAGTACGAGGTAAAGTACGCATTGATCAAGGACGATGTAACCAAACTTCTCAAAATAGGGTTCATCTGGGAGGTAAAATATCCCCGAGTGGTTAGCAAACGTATTTGTAGTCCCCAAGAAGGGGAATAAACTTAGAATGTGTGTAGACTACAAAGACTTAAACAAAGCATGCACAAAGGACTCTTTATCGCTGTCGAATATCGATCCATGATCGATGCCACAATCGGCCATGAGATCCTCAGCTTTCTCGATGCCTACTCCGGGTAACACCAAATACAAATGAACCTAGAGGATTAGGAAAAAACCTCATTTATCGCCAAGTACGGTACTTATTGCTATAATGTAATGCTATTTGGGCTAAAAATGCTAGTTCTACTTATCAATGCCTAGTGAACCGTATGTTCGAAGAACAAATAGGTAAATAAACGAAGGTTTATATTGATGACATGCTAGTTAAGTCCCCACGCGCAGAGGACCATTTGAGACATTTGTAGGAAACCTTTGGCAAATTAAGACAGTACGACATAAAGCTCAACCCCGAGAAATGTGAATTTGGGGTCAGTTCAAGTAACTTTCTCGACTTTATGGTATCAAATCAAGAAATCAAGATCAACCCCGATAAAATCAAGTCAATTGAAGACATCACTGTCGTGGACAACGTTAAGAACATACAAAGGCTAACAGGACAGATAGCTGCTTTAGGCCAGTTCATCTCAATCTTCTAATCGAAGCCACAAGTTCTTCTCCCTTCTCAAAAAGAAGAATAATTTTACATGGACCCCCGAATGCCAACAGGAATTGGAGGAGTTAAAGTGGTACCTTTAAAGCCTACGATTGCATCATACTCCAAAAGCGGACGAGCAACTCTACTTATATTTGGTAGTCTCGGAGGTCCGATAAGTGGTGTCTTACTTTTAGAAGAACAAGGTATGCAATTTCCTGTTTACTATGTTAGCCGGAATTTAGGCGAACAAGAGACCCAGTACCCACACTTAAAAATATTAGTGCTCGCTCTAAAAAGCGCCTCTAGTAAATTAAAACCATATTTTCAATGTCACCCAAATTTGTGTTGTAACCATTTATCATCTTCAAAACATTTTGCACAAGCCCAAGTTCTCGGTCGACTAGCCAAATGGTCCATCAAAATCAGTGGATATGATATCGAGTATCAACCCCGAACGGTCATCAAGTCTCAAATCAAGACTTAGTAGCTAACTTCGCACCAGCCCTCGTCCTGAGGTCGAAAAGGAGGTTTTGCTAGAATCAAGCAAATCCTCGGGGTCTGGACCCTTTTCATAGACGGTGCTTCGAATATGAAGGGGTCTAGGCTAGGCATTGTTTTGAAGAAACCCCCAGGTAATACAATTAGACAATCTGTCAAAATCCCTAAGCTGACTAAAAGTTTGAGAGCTGAGATCATTGAGGCCAAGTGTGATTCCCAACTCGTGGTTAACCAGGTCAACAAAACCGCCAAAGTTTGAGAAGATCGAATGCAAATATACTTGGATAAATTTCAGGTAATGTTACACCGGTTTAAAGAATGGACCCTACAACATGTACCTCGACAACAGAATAGTGAGGCCGATGCTCTTGAAAACTTAGGGTCATCTGTTGAAGATGATGAAATTAGCTTGGGGACTGTCGTACAAATTTTAAAATCGGTGGTCGAGGAAGGCCATGTTGATGTAAACTCCACAAGCCTAACTTTGCATTGGCGGAACAAATATATCAATTATCTGAAGAACGGGAAACTTCCCTAGGACTCTAAGTAATCGAGGACTCTTCGAACGAAAGCTGCACGATTTACGTTGGCCGAAGATGAAACATTGTACAGAAGGATATTCTATGGGCCATTCGCAATATGCTTGGGTTTGGGAGACACCTACTACGTTATATGAGAAATTCACGAAGGCACTTGCGGTAACCATTCCAGTGCCGAATCACTGGTTAAAAAGTCATCAGAGTAGTATATTATTGGGACAGTATGGAAAAGGATACTAAGGAGTTCGCTCGAAAATGTGACAAAGGCCAAAGTCATGTGCCCATGATACACCAACCTAGAGAGCAACTTCATACAGTCATATCCCCTTGGCCATTTATGAAATAGGGGATGGACATCTTTATTCCTATGTCATCGGCCGCAGTTAAATCTAAGTTCATTTTATTTATGACTAGCTATTTCTCTAAGTGGGTTGAAGCACAAGCTTTAGAGAAAGTTAGAGAGAAAGAACTTATAGACTTCATTTGGGATCACTTTGTTTGCCGATTCGGGATACCCTCCAAGATAGTGTGTGACAATTGCAAACAATTTATCGGCTACAAAGTAACAAAGTTCCTCAAAGATCACAAAATAAAAAGGATATTATCAACATTGTATCATCCTAGTGGGAACTAACATGATGAATCAACAAACAAGATCATCATTTAAAACCTAAAGAAAAGGTCGAATGATGCTAAGAAAAATAGAGATAATTTTTTTCCGAAGTCCTTTGGGCATATTGAACAACGACAAAATCCAGTACGGGGCCAACGCGGTTCTCCTTAGTATATGGCGCTGAAGCTTTGATCCCAGTCGAAGTCGGGAAAACAAGCGTCAAGTGTCGATACACAACAGAAGAATCAAATCACGAAGCTATGAGCACAAGCCTTGAATGGTTAGACAAAAAATGGGAAGTCTCCCTCGTCCGAATGGCAACCCATAAACAACGAATCAAAAGGTATTATAATCAAAAGAGCCAATCTTTGACACCTCAAAATAGGGGACCGAGTTCTGAGAAAAGTCGCCCTTAACGCCTGACATCCAAACGAGGGAAAACTCGGCCCGAATTGGGAAGGACCATATTAGGTCCTCGGTGTCATCGAAAAGGGATCTTACAAGCCTGGCATTATAAACAACGAACAACTACCAAATAATTGGAAGATATCACTCCTCAAATGATACTATAAGGTATTACTCCCTCCCTTTTTCATTTATATTTAACACTAACCTATTACAAGTGTTCGATCGAAGATAGCAGGAAATTCTTCAATAAAAAACTTTCAGGTTTCAAAGCACGCGTTGCACTCTTTTTCCCTTAGATCAATTTTTGTCCCAAATAGGTTTTTTCGGCGAGGTTTTTAATGAGGCAACAATTATATGTACTACCTGGGGATAATTAAACAGTATCCAAGGCTTCTTTACAATCAACCTCGAATACTGGGGGGCATCACCCTCGTATGTTATGTTTTTAAGGAAGATGCTTCGTGTCAACGGGGTCTTGATATGAAAATTTTGTAAATGTCCAAATGGTTGAACGAAGCCCGAACTCCAATGATAAAACATGTATTCATGAATGATCTATTGAACGACGTACTTTTTCCTTTCAGGTGTTCCATGCCTTAGTGAAATTTCTACTTTACAATTTCGTACTTACGATATTTTACGGAAACCGGCTGAACAGCCAATCACAAATAAAGCTTGAGCAATTAACTCCGTACTCGGGGAGTGTCGTTTGAAAATTGACACATTCGAATTGGTAAACTTCGAAATATTAAGACCTTAAAAAGGCAATCCTCGATTTTATGGGCCACGGCCACCCCACTCGGGGAGCCCAATGGGAAAATATCAAGTTAAAGTCTACGGTCAAACTAACTTGGTTCGGAGATGTCCGAATTCCGTAATTAAATAGGCCTTCAAATATTTTTATAAAACTGGTTTAAAAAGGGCTACCCTCGGCAAATTTACATAGGATTTCGATAAAGTCAACCCTCGAAACCTTAAGAGGTACCAAATTGAACAAACTTATGCTAAGACACAACAAAGTTTTATGACAGCGCTAAATCCTAATGGGTACATATTTATCTCATGCTAAGGCATAACAAATTAAACTTTTATGCTAAAAAATGGGAAAAAGACACTATATTGAGGCCATATTGGCCCAATTAAAGATCCTAAGGGCCATTACATTATTGAGCTTGAGGACTCGCCCTCGCTTTACAAAAACCCAAGGGTTTTTATCACTCCGAGTTCGAGCAAAGTACTCAATCGATTATAGAAATTATAGCAATCCAATTTCAACAAAATTTTCACGGGGCAACGAAGTGAGTTCAATTCCTCACAAGGCCTAAAGTATATTGGAATTACCATAAGGCAAAAACAAAAAGAAGTTTTCACAAAACAAAAAGCAGAGACAAATCGGAAAGAAAAAGGATCTATCATATATATGAGAGTATTTACAAAGAACACTCAGGGTCTTACACAAAAATCCAAAAAGAAGAAAAAAGTTCTAAGTGCCCAATCTTCCCCGGGAGCTTCATCTTCATCTTCTCTACTCTCTGGCCTGCTCTCTCTCCCGGAGTCATCGTCATCAGAGAGCAAAGCTTTAGCTTCGAATTCTAGCACTTTCGCATTCTCAATATCAGCCATGAGGTCAAAACCACGAGCATGAATCTCCTCGAGAGTCTCTATTTGTGAATTAATCATCACAACGGACAAGCACATTCACCGATTATTCATCACGGTGGGAGACATCTTCAGAAAGCGTAGCAAGTCATTCGCCATGGCCATTACCAATAACAGGATTATATTCGAGATATCAACTTGAAATCTCGATGAACCTCTTATGACTAAGGGGACATTGCTCGGACCATCTTCCGAGGTCTCCTCATTCCGAAGATGAGCCTCCTCGACAATCACTGGCTCACCTACTTTAAAAGCTTCAACGCTTCCCCTATTTCGAGCCACCAGCTCACAGTCAATATCTTCTTCCTCCTCTTTTTCATCTCGTAGATTTTGAGGTACGTTGGTAGATAGAGAGGCAGTTCCATTCTTCAACTTACGAGCTTTGTTTTTCTTAGGATTTGGAGTATCGTAAAGAGAGACCATTTTCCTCTTCTCTTCTTTAGCCGATTTAGGGGCCTCCTCCTCCCTAGGCAGGTTCGTCCTAATTTTTGCAACATCCCCGAGACCTGCATAAATGGGAATCAAGTAGAAATGAAAAGGAATTTTCAGAAAAGAGCATCAAAAGCGTATAAGGTAAGATTACCGTAATTCTTGGCCTCCCATTGGCCCCTCGCTAAATCGCGCCACGAGCGCTCAGCATATGTAGAAGTCGAAACCAACTTTCAAACCCAACTTTCGAGGTTCGGGATTTCACCGGGCACCTAGGGTACCGCTATATCATAAGAAAAGACGTGGGTGAGAAAAGATGCGGGTGAAGGAAGATAAAAGAAACAAAGCAATCAACATAAGAATTTGATGGGTTTGCACTTACGCTTCATGTTCCATTCCTCGGGGAACGACATCTTCACATTCGGGATTAAATCGGAGGTCTTCAATCAGACAAACCAAATCATCCAGTCCCGATCCTTATCCTTGCCTATACTCGAGAACAATACCTTTTGGCTCGGCAATGGAGCCTTATTAAGTCTCCCCGATAAAGACGGGGGCTATACAGTCTAATGAGGTGGCCGAGGGTAAATGGCATCGCTTTGACCTTGCTCGTAAAGAATCAAAGCAAGATAAAAATGCACCAAAAGGAAGGGTGTATCTGGCCAAGAGTTATTCGATACTGGCAGCAGAAGTAAAGAATAATCAGATCAATGGGACCCATCGTAAAGGGGTAACTGTAAACACTTAAGAACCTTTCTACGTAGGTGGGGATGTCCTCTTCAGGGGTAGGAATCAGTACCTCTTTATTTTCCCATTGGCAATCTTTTTTTACCTGTTCGAGATCATCTTCAATTATCGAGCACATATATCTCAACATGTATCTCGACATGGGTTCACATCGGCCAGGGGCCGAATAGGGTTTCTCAAGTTTGAAGTCGGAGGAAAGATCGCACGACCCCGGAAGGCACTCCTCGATGAGTGGCGCCACCAGTGTTTTATTGTCGGCCGCGATAAAGAATCTTTCTCCTTCTAGGGAGTGGTTTTAGATGTTTTTGCCATTTCTATGTTAGTTCAGGAAAAAAAAGATGGAGTTAGTTGTTTTGGGAGAGGATCGGCAAACGGGATGTAAGTAATTTGCAGAATTGAGGAACTTGAAGGAAGGAGAGTTTTGAAGATTAAGAAAAGTTTTGAAAATAATGTTTGAGAAAATTATGAATAGGATCTATTTATAATATTGCTATGACAGTTTGAAAATGCTAGTGGCCGGCCATTAACTAGCACTAATTAATGGCCTTAGGAGTTATGTAGACGCGACGTTTCAGTCGCCTCCGCCGCTTATGTCACAAGGGCAACATTATAATTGGTCAAAATCGAAGACTCGATTCGTTTCTTCTCATTATACGCCAAGAAATAAGGGGTCAGCCTCATAATGGATCGGGCCTGAGCAGGAAAACAAGGTACCGAGTTTGGAGATCGAGGTACCTAGATCGAGATCCCCGACGATCGAGACCAGATGTGATCAACTTGGAGTGGAACTCAATAATGGAAAGGCGAAAGTTTCATATCCGGTCGGAGATCACGGCGGAAATATTCTCGAAGCGGATCAAGTCAAGGGCTGTTATTTGTATCAATCATGGGATTTACTTCCGTAATTAGAATTGTACCATAATTAGGATTCCTCTAGTAGATAAAGAGGGTTCCCCATCATTTGTTAGACCTTACATTCATACAGATCAAAGCAATATAATGTTCCTCCATTATTCATCAATCTATTGTTCTTTACTTGTTCCTACTTTATCACTCTTGAGGGTTCATCAGCTCGAGGACACCGTCCAAATATTGGTTTGTTTTATATTCTTGTCAATTTTATTACTTATCTCTAAATTAATTAATTGGTATTAAGTGAAATCACGTATTCTTAAAATAACATTAAAAATTTAATTATTACTCGATTTTTAGGGTAAACAAATATCACCCCAATCGTCATACATTTCCTAATTAACTACTTATTTTCTTGCTAAATTTGATCCCTTTATATTATATATTCATGTAGCATGAACGTAATAATTTATTTATTAATTTAATTGTAAATTGCAAGAGATTTACAAGATGCAAAACATAAATTCCTCCAACAAAGTGAAGTTCATAACAAACCAATCGGGCTGCATTTTGGCTCGTGCGATCGACCTTTGGGGGACATAACACTTTATGAAATCGTTCAAATATAGTAACATCCTATGGAACAATTAGATGTTTTAATTTAGTTAGAGTATGTAAAATTAATGCAGGAGGCAAATTTTTATGTATTCGTACGTGCTCATGTGCACAAGATTAAGTGGGAGGCGTGGCATTGTCTTAGTCAAGGTGGGTGTGGGTAGGGTATTTGTGTCGTCCTTAAGATCTATTCAAAACTTCTTGGTTTACACCACTCTACTCGTGACAAAGCCGTGAATTTTAATAAAGGAATTCAAAAAATAAAGAAGTATCACATTTTGTATTATAAATATATTTAACACTATCAGTAGCGGAGTCAGAATTACCGTTGAGGGAGTTCAAAAAGAAAAAAGTTAAGAAGGTTAACTAGTTGAAATAGAACCAATAACCTTACAAAGGTTTTGAACCTTTTTGACCATTAATCTATGCTTTTGGACTATGTCAAAAAGATTCAAAATATAATAAATAATGGAAAAATATAAATATTGCCTTATATGCACTGTAATTTTCTTCCACCCCTAAATCCGTTCCGGTACAGTGTAATGTCTTTGCGAAAGATATTCAATTAAATCTCTTTACCACATGTAGTTCCAAATTCTCGCCAACCCCACACCCCAATTAGCCTAAGAAAGAGAGAACCTCTTTCCTCAAACCATGTCTTGCGAGGCCAAGACACCACATGCGGATGGAGTTATTTAATTTTTCCTCAAACCATGTCTTGATGGATTTCACCTCTAATTAATTATTGGCATTATTTAGATCTCCAATCTTGAGCAGATGAGTGTGTCACCAGAGAGATGGCTCCCCTCTCCTGCACAGATTCATCAGACTTCACTAGTCTCTACTAGCTACTTTGTTCTTCCTTAAATCGTTTTTGTATGATTGTTATGTAGGCATAAACTATAATTCTACCAAGATCATGAACATGATAATCTTACATGTAATCGTCATAGAAAACATACTTGAAGCGAAATCCATTATTTTAAAGCGGAAGCGTTAATTGGTAAATTGGTTTCTCGCCTCTTGCCCTAATTTTACGTTACTGCCGACTTTAGTGATGGAAGAGAGGAAAAGCAGTAACCCTAATGGGTGGGGAGATGACCAATTTATAGAGGTTCTTATTTAATCTGGTACGTCCATCAAGTAACCGATCGGACGGATGAGATTTGCTCATTAATTAAATATTAATTATGGGCCTAATCTTATTGGGCCATCAATAATTAACGTAGGAAATAACATACATTCTCCCACTTGGCCCAATAATCACATAATATTAATATTTAATATAGGAACATTAGTTGCGCATAAACAAATCTCTTCTATAATGTCCATCATAAATACCATAATACGATAAACTAGTAGATGTGGTTATGGCGGTTATACATAAGTTTTCTACATACTCCCTTCCATATACTACAACATTAGTAATTTATCGTATCAGGTTCATAAGCTATAAAATATTATGGTCCACAATAGTTTCTTCTTGAGACTTATCCTGTAATATCTCAAAACAATAATGTGTACACCATTATGAGAAACAGGAAATCACTAATGTATATCATAAACATATAAATGAGCTCAGAGTGTCAAAACATCATAAACACATCAATCATAAATACAATCAAGACCCATTCTATGTACATGTTCTTTAAATATATTTGGCTGTAAACCTTTCGTTAACGGCTATGCAATCATGAGATCTGTTCTAATATGCTCAAGTGACACTCTTTGTTTCCGAACTTTCTCCTTGACGGTAAAGTACTTTAATTCCATATGTTTGGCACCTTTAGAGTACTTATCGTTCTTGGAGAAGAATGCTGCTGCAGAATTATCACAGTAAATTTTCAGCGGCTTGGTAATGGTGTCGACAACCCCAAGTCCTGAAATAAAGTTTCGCAGCCATAATGCCACAAATTCTGCTTCCATCGTGGATGTGGCAATGACAGACTATTTGGCACTCTTCCACGATATTGCTCCTTCAGCTAATTAGAACAAATAACCAAACGTGGATTTTCTAGTGTCAATACATCCAGCGAAATCTGAATCCGAGTATCCAAAAACTTCCAAATGATTTGATCTCCTATACATGAGCATGTAATCCTTCGTTCCTTTAAGGTACCTCAAAACTTTCTTTGCAGCTTTTCAGTGACCAATTCATGGGTTACTCTGATATCTTCCTAACATTCCGACCGCAAAGCTAATATCCGGTCTTGTGCAAGTCTGAGCATATATCAGACTACCAACAATAGAAGAGTAAGGAATTGATTCCATTTTTTTTACGCTCTATATCATTCTTAGGACATTGCATGAGACTAAATTTGTCCCCTTTTTGAATTGGAACAATTCCTGCTGAACAATTGTTCATATTGAATCTCTCTAGAATTCTTTCGATATAGCCTTTCTGAGACAATCCTAATAATCCTTGTGATCTATCACGGAATATTTCTATTCCTATCACATAGGATGCCTCACCCATATCTTTTATTTAAAAATTCTTAGAGAGAAAGTCTTTAGTCTCACGCAATATTCCTAAATCATTAGCAGCAAGTAGAATATCATCAACATATAGGACTAAAAATATAAACTTGCTCCCACTGATCTTTTGGTATATACACCGATCAACGGTATTTTTCACAAATCCAAAGGATGTTATGGTATCATTAAACTTTATATACCATTGTCGTGAGGCTTGTTTAAGTCCATATATTGACTTCTTCAGTTTACACACCATTTGACCTTTTTCTTTAGATTCGAAACCGTCTGGTTGGTCCATATACACTTCCTCCTCGAGATCTCCATTAAGAAAGACATTTTTAACATCCATTTGGTGTAACTCTAAATCATAATGAGCTACCAAAGCCATAATAATTCTTAATGAGTCTTTATTTGAGACCGGTGAAAAAGTCTCTTTATAATCAATGCCTCCTTTCTGAGTATAACCCTTGGCAACAAGTCTGGATTTGTATTTCTTAATATTGCCATTTGAATCGCGTTTGGTCTTAAAGACCCATCTACACCTGATTCTTTTAGAACTTTCTGGCAATTCAATGAGATCCCAGACTTTATTATATTCCATGGATTTTAACTCTTCCTTCATGGCATCAATCCATTTGTCAGACTCATTACTTTCTATGGCTTGTAAAAATGAAACCGGATCCTTATTAAGACCGATGTCAAAATCTGACTCTTGCAAATAAACCACGTAATCATCCGAAATAGCCAATTTTCTAACTCTTTGAGATTTTCCCAATGGTATTTCTTGTGGTTCATTTGTGTCAGATATTTGTGAGTTAGTTTTTTCATGAAGTGTTTCATCTAAATATTGCTCGGTGTTGTTAAAGAGTTCTTCAACAACTGAAACAATATTTGGTATTTATGTGGAAGCAGGCACATTTCTAGGTAATAGAATATTGACCTTCACCTCTTTAATTTCCACACTTTTCTTTTCAACACTCCCACTAACTTCACCATTCTCAATGAATCTTGCATTACCAGTTTTAACAATCCTCAAACTATGGTTTGGACAGTAAAACACATACCCTTTAGATTTCTCTGGGTAACTAATAAAGTAACCATTTACTGTTCGAGAATCTAATTTCTTTTCTTGTGGATTATAGACTCTAGCTTCCGTTGGGCAACCCCATACATGCAGGTGTCTTAAACTAGGTTTCCTTCCTGTCCACAATTCAAAAGGGGTCTTTGGAACTACCTTACTAGGAACCATGTTTAATAAATATACAACGGTTTTAAGAGCATACATCCACAATGATTCGGTTAATGAGGAATTACTTATCATGCTCCTAACCATGTCTATAAGTGTTCGATCACGCCTTTCTGCAACACCATTTTGTTGAGGTGTTCCTGGCATAGTATACTGTACACATATGCCACGTTCCTCGAGAAACTTTGCAAATGGACCTGGACATTGTCCTGACTCATTATATTTTCCATAATATTCACCATCTCTATCTGACCTAATAATTTTCACCTTTTTATCTAATTGCCTCTCAACCTCATTAACAAATACCTTGAGAGCATCTGCTGCTTGAGATTTTTCTTTCAGCAAATAGATGTATCCATAACGTGAAAAATTATCGATAAAGGTGATAAAATATTTCTCTCCACCAAAAGATTGTACATCAAAGGGTCCACAAATATCGGTGTGTATAATTTCAAGACGTTGGGTGCTTCTTGTGGCACCTTTCTTAATATGCTTGGTTTGCTTTCCCTTAATGCAATCCAAGCATATAGTAAGATCAGTAAAATTTAGATTCGGAAGAATCTCATTCTTTACTAATCTTTCTAGCCTTTCTTTGGATATATGACCCAAACGTCTATGCCACAACTAAGCAGAACTTTCATCTAGTGAACTACGTTTAATTCCAATATTATGTTGAACAGTAAGAAGGGATTCAGAAAAACCAATATCGAGTTTCAATTTATATAAACCATCACTAAGAAAACCAGAACCATAAAAAATGGCATCTTTATATAAATTGAAACATCCATTTCCAAAATTTAAATCAAATCCAGAAACATCAAGTCTTGAAAGAGAAATCAAATTCCTAGAAACTGAAGGTACATAAAGAGTCTGTAATAGATCAAGGTGACGTCCAGTCTCCATGATCAAACGATAAGTCCATATGCCTTCAATTGGAGCCTTCATACGATTTCTCATGAACAAGAAATCGTATGAACAAGAAATCCTTATTTGGATTTGTAGTTTGGATCGTAAGGAATCCCTGCAAGTAGTAGATACACGAGCAGTTGCACCAGAATTAAGCCACCAAGTATTATTAGGAAATTCTACTAAATTTGATTCGAAACATACAAAGGCACTAATTGTACCTTTCTTTTCGAACCAAGCTTTACGTTTCAGGCAATCTTTCTGATAGTGTCCTTCCTTGTTATAGAAACGACACGTATCTGCCTTATGTTCCTTGTTAGCATTCTGTTGAGCTTTAGCAGGTGCTTTCTTCTTCTTGAATTTGTTGGCCTTCACTTTAAGTCCTTTACCAGCTCCTTGACCCATGAGGTTAATTGAATGACTCCCTTGTTTCTTAAGTCTCGACTCCTCCCGAGTAAGCATACTGGATAATTCACTAACATTCCATTTATCCTTAATAGTGTTATAGTTAATTTGAAAAGGTCCATACTCAAGAGGTAACGAGTTCGGAATACACTGAACCAAGAAGGAGTCATCTACTTTCATCCCCAAGGTCTGAAGTCTTGCTGCAATGTTAGTCATCTCGATGATATGGTTTTGCATACTACGCGACCCATCAAACTTCATGGTCGTGAGTTCAGCCATTAGTGTACCAGCGATAGACTTATCTGCAGAACGAAATTGTTCTTCCACAAACTTCAGGTATTCCCTGGCACTTTCTGTTTGTGGAATAGTACTCTTAATGTTGTTGGAAATATTCAGTCGCATAAACATAAGGCTTAGCCTGTTAGAGCGTTCCCTTGCTTTATAGAAAGACTTCTCATCCGCACTGCTCGAATCAGTAATGGTAGCGGGCTTATCATTCAGTAGAGCCAAGTCAAGATCCATCACACCTAAATGGAACTGGACTTGTTCACGCCATTCAGAGAAGTTCAATCCATTGAACACAGTAACAAACGAAGCAAGCGAATGAAAAGGAATAGCTGCAAAATAGATAATACATGCTCACAAATCAATATGGATTTAACAAAACAGTTAAAGCATATCGCAATTCTCCTTTGGGTAGATACTACAATACACTATCATAATTTAAATGTCATTTAGTCTTTAATAGGTAATTAAATATTTTTAACCAAATATATATGCCATCTTTGGACAGACAATATATATTTGACTAAGAATATTAACTTACCTCATCATATTTACTATTATTAGAATAATTGATTCACCTTTGGGTAAATCCTTAAGTTCTAGCAATAGTGAAAATTAATTTATCCACTAATTTTTATTATATGTATATTATTAATTTCATGGATAAACAATAATTTTATGTATGCATATTTTCATAAACATACTAGTTTGGCCACTTTGGTGACTAACAAACTATATAACATAAGTGCACACATAATATAAATATAAGAAAATTTTATGCATGTAAATATTTTAGAACATTCTAGTTTGATCACTGTGATAATTAACAAACTAGGTAAACATCAATACATGCGTAAAACAAACATGAATTTAATGTATGTGTAAATTTAAACATTTTATATAGCTTTAGAAATACGTACATCAGTTACTATCTTTTAGTGCCAGTTAGTATCTTTCGGTATTTCACAATGTGGGAAATAAGGGCAATCATTACATAATATTCAAAATTATGATCGGAAACTTTGAGATAAAACTTTAGTACCTTAGTGATTGAAAAATTCTTAAAGGACTAATTACTTAAAAGAATAACTTTATCACCTTAACTATTCAATGTAATCGGTTTAGTTCCCGTAACTAAGGTATGCACAAATCCAAAGGAAGCCGTTCTCTTTGTCGACGTACAAAACCAGAACCCATCTTTCAAATCGTTCTATTGAGGATTGAAATATACGAAATTCTTTTATGAAGATTAATTGTTCAAATATCCATGCTCATGATACCACATGTAGGCATAAACTATAATTCTACCAAGATCTTGAACATGATAATCTTACATGTAATCGTCATAGAAAACATACCTGAAGCGGAATCCATTATCTTAAAGCGGAAGCGTTAATCGGTAAATTGGTTTCTCGCCCCTTGCCCTAACTTTATGTTACTGCCGACTTTAGTGATGGAAGAGAGGAAAAGCAGTAACCCTAACGGGTGGGGAGAGGACCAATTTATAGAGGTTCTTATTTAATCTGGTACGTCCATCAAGTAACCGATCGGACGGATGAGATTTGTTCATTAATTAAATATTAATTATGGGCCTAATCTTATTGGGCCACCAATAATTAACGTAGGAAATAACTTACATGTTACTCATCTATGTATCTTTTCCATGAATTTGATGTATATGTTTTCCCTTCTCATTACTCTAAGTTCCAAGGAAAAGGTCCTATGTATTTATGGAGTCCCCACCAGAACCCATCTTTCAAATCATTCTACTGAGGATTGAAATATACGAAATTCTTTTATGAAGATTAACTGTTCAAATATCCATGCTCATGATACCACATGTAGGCATAAACTATAATTCTACCAAGATCTTGAACATGATAATCTTACATGTAATCGTCATAGAAAACATACCTGAAGCGGAATCCATTATCTTAAAGCGGAAGCGTTAATCGGTAAATTGATTTCTCGCCCCTTGCCGTAACTTTATGTTACTGCCGACTTTAGTAGTGGAAGAGAGGAAAAGCAGTAACCCTAACGGGTGGGGAGAGGACCAATTTATAGAGGTTCTTATTTAATCTGGTACGTCTATCAAGTAACCGATCGGACGGATAAGATGTGCTCATTAATTAAATATTAATTATGGGTCTAATCTTATTGGGCCACCAATAATTAACATAGGAAATAACTTACATGTTACTCATCTATGTATCTTTTCCATGAATTTGATGTATATGTTTTCCCTTCTCATTACTCTAAGTTCCAAGGAAAAGGTCCTATGTATTTATGGAGTCCCCACCAGAACCCATCTTTCAAATCGTTCTATTGAGGATTGATATATACGAAATTCTTTTATGAAGATTAATTATTCAAATATCCATGCTCATGATACCACATGTAGGCATAAACTATAATTCTACCAAGATCTTGAACATGATAATCTTACATGTAATCGTCATAGAAAACATACCTGAAGCAGAATCTATTATCTTAAAGCGGAAGCGTTAATCGGTAAATTGGTTTCTCGCCCCTTGCCCTAACTTTATGTTACTGCCGACTTTAGTGGTGGAAGAGAGGAAAAGCAGTAACCCTAACAGGTGGGGAGAGGACCAATTTATAGACGTTCTTATTTAATCTGGTACGTCCATCAAGTAACCGATCGGATGGATGAGATTTGCTCATTAATTAAATATTAATTATGGGCCTAATCTTATTGGGCCACCAATAATTAACGTAGGAAATAACTTACATGTTACTCATCTATGTATCTTTTCCATGAATTTGATGTATATGTTTTCCCTTCTCATTACTCTAAGTTCCAAGGAAAAGGTCCTATGTATTTATGGAGTCCCCCACCCGAACAAGGAAAATAAAAGCACAAAACAGAAGTTTTTTTGGGTTTATTTATTAATTAAAGGTCTAGGAGTCTAGAATATAATATAGGTCAGGTAGTAAGAAAATATCAAATGTATGGAGCGAGACATATGGCTTTTACAAATATTTTTGCTCGCATGACTGGCTGTAATTCTTATGACAACCATTTTTATGGAATTATATAAGCTACAATTGCGATGGTTGATAAAAAATGCAACCTGGAAGCGTGTATTTATTTAGAGTTTGGAGTTGAGAATGTGTGCGCGAAGAAGCAGCTACACTGAATTTTCTATTAAACCTGTAGATGACATATTTCTGTTAAGATCAATTTTGTGATACTTAGACAAAGTTGAACGACTTTTTGATTACAAACAATATCTTATTGTCTTTCATAACACTCACGTAAAGTTGGATGCCTTTTTGTATTGCAAAAAGTAAATTAGTGATCCTTCATAAACTAACCAAAGTAATAAATACTCAAGCACATTGCTAAAACTAGCTTCTTCTCCAACTTTTGTTCGGACCTCCAATTTTCGGCTACCACAGTTGTTTGCTCATAGCTGCATACATCACTATACTTCCACTTGACACCTATCGTAATGGTAAACAGTTTGTCTCGTCGTGACTATGTTGATGATGTTAATGTTACGGTCGGTAAGTCTGTTTATTCGGTATGCTGATGTTGCTGCATGGTAATTTTGCCTCTCAATCAAAAAGCTAACGCCTCATTAAACAAATATTCTTAAACAAGAGAAAAGAGTGTTAAGATGAATTAAAGAAGGTTTGTTTTTCCCTTGGGTTTTCTGATCTTTATGGAAAGGGTAGGGGAAAACTTTTCCAACTTGCGCATGTGTTTGAGAGAGAAGGAGAAGACTTCAATTTGAAAAGTTTCAGTGCATGGGTTTGACAGAATTTGTAAGCACCAAGTTTGAGAGAGAGAGAGAGAGAGAGAAAGTGGTGGATGAAGGAGGAATTAAGTGGATTCGGCCCAATTCTGTAGTTCTTTGGCCCAATTCTTTCTCAGAAAATAGTCCAGCCAAGTATTTAAGCCCAAACATCACACCGAATTTGAAGAATCGGATAGTTTTTAACTAAATGGTATAAAAACGAAACAAATCATACTTATGGTGTGTTTGTAGGACGGAAAAATTTTCTTACTTACCTTTTCGTTTTTGGTTAGTAAGTAAAAAAATATTATCTCAAAATTATCCATATATAATTTAAACAAACACTAGGGAAGATGGAGCGGGTGGGGATGGGGAGAGGAGTAAGGCAATATGTGACGACCCGACCCGTCGTCTCATGAGTTACCGCTCTGTTTCCCCTATTTTATGCTTCTTCATGTTTCATTATTAGTAATTGGTGTGTTAGAGTTGCTTTGGATTGGTTTTGGTAGAAATGAGATACTTAATCTCTTTAAGGAAGGCTTGGTTTGGAAAAGTCAACCGGAGGTTGACTTATGAGTTATAGGGCTCGGATGTGATTTCTGGTGATTCTGTTAGCTTCGAGGGATGAATTGTGACTTAGGAGTGTGATCGGAAATGATTTTGGAGGTCCAGTGTAGAATTAGGCTTAAATTGGCGAAGTTAGTATTTCGGCGAATTCCGGTTGATAGGTGAGATTTTCATCCCCGAGGGTCGAAATGGAATTTCGAGAGTTGCAGTAGCTTCAGTAGGTGATTTGGGATGTGTGTGCAAAATTTCAGTTGATTCAGAAGTGTTTTAGTTGGGTTTTTGATCGAATGCGAGTTTCAGAAGATTTGGACGAACTTAGGCTTGAATTTGATGTAATTTGATGATGTTTGTGCTAACTATGGTGTTTTGATGGTTCGAGCAAGTTTGAATAAGGTATTGGATCATATCGGTTCTTTTGGTTGAGGTCCCAAGGGCCTCGGGTGATTTTGGATGGTCAAGGGGGTGAATTTTGGACTTGATGCATTCTGAAGAGTTCTGGTATCTGGTATTTTCGCTTCTGCGGAAATGGACCGCAGAAGCGGTTTTGCAGAAGCGATTTCGCAGAAGCGAATGAGGGAGCCGTAGAAACGGGTCTTGGACTCGAAGCAGGTTCCGCAAAAGCGGATATTTGGACCGTAAGCGGTCCTGGGCAAAATGAGAGAATTCGCAGAAGCGGAAGTCGTAGAAGCGACATATTATCGCGGAAAAACCTGGTCAGAGATATTTAATTCCATCTTCGCGAATTTTTAAAAGAACTTAACATTTTCACTTCGGACTTGGAGGTTATTGTGCGATTTTAGAGAGGGAAGCACGCGACTTCTTTGAGGTAAGGATTTCTGAGTCTAAAACACAATTCTAAGGTGTTATTACATGAATTTAGACTGAAAACTCAAGGAATTAATAGGAAAAAATGGTGATTAGGGATTGAAACTTAAGAGAGTTAAGAATGGGGGATTTGAGGGGTCATTTGGACTCCGATTTTGGTAAATTTTATATGTATAGACTCGTGGCGAGATAAAGAATCCATTGATATTAAATTTTCTGATTTTCGAGAAGTGGCCCCGGGGCTCGAGTTTTGCTTATTTCGAGATTTTTGCTATTTTTCGATTATTTTCGATTGGGTATTGTCCCATTGGCATATTGTGATGTATTCACTTTGATGTTGGATAGATTCGACGCACATGGAGGCCGGATTGAGGGCAAAGGTATCGCGAGCTAGAGATTTCAGCGGTTCGAGGTGAGTAATGATTATAAATGATATCCTGAGGGTTTGATACCCCGGATTCACACACCATAGTGCTATATTGAGGTGACTTGCACGCCGGATAGCGAGCGTGAAGTAGAGCACCATTGGGGATTGTGACTTGGTCCGTCCCAGTTGTTGATTTTACCGCGTATTTGACTGAAACTTATTTGATATTATCATAATTTGGACTGATTTCCATATTTGGGCTTCGTGCCAATTATTTGAACCCTTTGGGGATTGTTATCACTCTTCCCTCACTATTCGATATACTACTTGAACTCAGTCCTGTTGATTATACTGTTTTTGCAAACTCAGCCATTTTAATTGATTTTTGAGACATTACTGGTATTTCACTGTTGTCTGGGCTGAGAACTATTATTTTATTGATGCTCGAGGGGCTTATGATATATTCTAGACTGAGTGACGCTTTCAGGCCTTGAGCGTGAGGTGAGGAGGCTTTTAGGCCTCGAGTGATATGTGAGGAGGCTTTCAGGCCTCGAGTGAAATGTGAGGAGGCTTTTAGGCCTCGTGTGACATGTGAAGAGGCTTTCACGCTTCGAGTGTGATATGAGAATTCTTTCAGGCCTTGATTTATATGCCATGAGGTGGCTTGATATTGCGCTTGGGTCGTAAGGGGTCCTTCCCGGAGTCTGTACACCCCCAGTGAGCGTGGGTACCCATGTGATGTGATACTGAGCCCGAGGGGCTAATACTATTTGAGTGATATGATACTGAGCCCGAGGGGCTGCTACTGTTCTGAGCGATTGATATTGAGCCCGAGGGGATGGTGTTATTTTGAGATGTGCCCGAGAGGCGAACTTTTATGTGCTCATCTTACATATTTATTTGCCTTTACCTGTTTTACTGTGGTATTTGTGCCCGGGAGGCGGGTTTTCTGTGCTTATCAGCACTAACCATTTTGAAATCGTTTTTATAATTATTGAAAAGATCATTTTCAAAAGATATTTGAACTAAGCCAAGGTATTTCTAAAGATTTCACAGATTTCACTGTTTTCTCAAGAAATTGTACCCGGCTTCTATATAGCATGTTGGTTGCTTTACGTGATTTCTTGTTGCTTAGTTATTATTTACTTTTATTACTCACTGAGTTGGAGTACTCACTTTACTCCCTGCACCTTTCGTGCAGATGCAAGTATTTGTTCACCCGGTAGCGGGTTTTGAGCTGGTTAAAGATTTTGCTATCATAGCTGAGCAAGGTGACCGCCAACGTTTGCGGCACCAGATTTCTTCCTTGATTTATAAATTCTTTTATGTATATTACTGGCCTTGTAGTTTTATTTAGACTACTCTAGATGCTCGTGATGTGACACCCCGGTTTGGGCTGTGTTTGGTTGTACTTCCGCTAAGTAATATTATTAAATCACCTTTAACATTATTTATTCATGTTTATCTATTTTTGAAAGAGGAAAATAGGGTTGGTTGGCTGGCCTTGTCTTCACGAGAGGTGCCATCACGACTGGAGCGTGGTTTGGGTCGTGACACAATAGGGATCAGGGGGTTGGGGTTTTGTAGTCGAGATCCTACTTCGAGATTATGGGTCAAGGATCGGGGGTCAGAGTTGATGGTCAGGGTAGAGGATTAGGGTGGGATTCGGAGTTAAGGGTTGGGTTTGGGACGGGAGTAAGGGGTCCAAGGGTTAGGGGCTGGGTGTCGAGTCTGAATCAAGGGTTGAAGGTTGAGGTCAGGGTAAGGTCTGAGTCCGGTTCTATAGTCAATGGTCGAGAATTTGGGATCGAGATCGGGTTTAAGGTGGTAGGAGCTGGTGAGATAGGGGTTATGGTGGGGCTGAAGGTGGGAGGTATGGGCAGTGGTCCTAGGGTACGGAGGTGCTAGGGCGAGGAAAGTGGGGGTGAGATACCAACGTGAGTGGTATGTGAAATGGCAGAGGTTGCCGAGGCGTAGAGGGTTGAGTCGAGGGGTGGGCCAGGTGCTTGGGATAAGAATCGGGCGAGTTGGGCAAGATGGTCCAGAGGGGCATGGTAGGTAGGTAAAAATAGCACGGTATAGCCAGTTTTCGGACTGGTCATTCAAAAATAGTCATCGCTTACGAAGTCAATGAAAAATAGCCACTATTTTGCTGCAAAAAAGACCGGTCTAACATAATATACTGAAGTTCGGTGTACTTGTGTATGAACTCCAGCATATTATGTTGGACCGATATACTTTGTTGATTCCAGTATAATATACTGGAGACTGGAGCACCGGTGCTCCAAACTTCATTATATTATACTGGATAGTTATACTTGCTGGAACTCTTGTATATTATGCTGGAGTTCTAGTGTACTTATGTTGGAACTCCATCATATTATGCTGGAGTTCCAGCATACTTATCCTGGAACTCTAGTATAATATGCTGGAGTTCAAGCATACTTATGCTGGAACTCTAGTATAATATACTGACGTATTTTCCGGGTTTGAACAGTTTTTTCTCTCAGATTTATCTTTACATGACAAGTGGCTAAATTTCGATTACTTTTGAAACTAGCTATTTTTGAACGACTAGTTATAAATTTGTCTATTTTTAAATTTCTCCCAGTAGGTAGGGGAGCTTTGGGGTGGGGTGGAGGATGGATAGCGGAGATGCTTGAAAGAGAGTTTTGAAAATTATTTTCCCTCATCTTGATTGGATAATTAATTTCCTTAAAATTGGG
>MDKF010626162.1:0-21256 GCA_026770625.1 Nicotiana glauca
TGCACCCTATAACGCTATTAAAACTTGTTCCAATTATTAAAACACCTCGACTAACATCAAAATCTTCAAATTACAATTAAAACCTAAGTTCTTTCAAAACTTCAAAAATACGCATTCGCTCAAAAACTCGACCAAACCACGTCCAAATGACCTAAAATTTTGCACGCACATCTCAATTGATATGACGATGCTACATCAACTTCCGAAATTCCATTCCGACCCTCGGATCAAATTTTTACCTATCAACCGGAAATCGACAAAATACAAACTTTCGGCATTTCTAGCCTAAATGAGCCACGGACCTCCAAATTATATTTCGAACACGCTCCCAACCCCGAAATCACCTAAGGGAGCTAACGAAACCATCGGATTTCCATTCCGAGATCGTCTTCACACTGTTCCGACTACGAACCATTTTTCAACTCTTAAGCTCTCATTTAGGGACTGAGTATCCCAAAACACTCTAAATCCTGACACCGAACGTCCCGGCAAACCAAAATTGCAAAATTGAACTTAGGGGAAGCAGTTAATGGGGGATCGGGGCATAAATTCCAAAAACGACCGGTCGGGTCGTTACACCTGTAATCTCAGGATTCAACATATGGAATAAATGCATTTTGGATACTGTTTCAGCCTCCTATGTCTCTCCTATGCTTAATTTGAATTTTTAAAATTCTGTCTGTAGAAAATTGTGTAGATCTGGATTGTTTAGTTAATGTCATTTGTGATTTAAAGTTATAGGGAACTATTGAGTGGACTGTTATTCATAGACTGTTTAAAAGTTACAAACTGTGAAAATTAGAGATTAGTGTAGTTAATCTCGTATGAATTGGTGAAGAATTAGTATGAATGTGTTGTTTGGGGATTAAGAATGATAAATGTAACTGCTTGATCCATTTCCTGTTTCTGTTTCACATACATATGACCTTTAATTAACGTATGGTTTATATAAAGTTAGAATTCATAATTGGGTAATCAAATTGCTGTATCAGATTAAGGATCAGTTAATTAGCTTAAATTGTTCAAGCTAAAATGATTTTTGTGTTGGTCAAATGGTAGTTGGCTTTCAACTCTGAGTAGTTAAACGGACTTATCTCTAAAGTTTTATACTCATCTCTAGTAGTAAAAACAATTAGAATGATTTTAAATCCAAAATTAGCTTCTATCATTTTTATAAAAAAAACATCTCAGTTCCTGATGTATATCACGTGAGATTATAGCTTTAGTCAGCTATGAATTTGGGTTACGATGCGGGCCTTGGTTCTGGACTCAATGTGAGGCCCGCACTGCCTTGTAAATCGATTAATGCATTTGGGCCCTGGCTGATGAGTAGTCCATTTCTAAATACAATTGGGCCTCAGAAATTATAGATACAAAGAAAACAAGTTTTTTAAAATTCAAAATTCTTTTACAAATTAAATCAGGAATATGGGAAATTATATCAATATATATAAAATTGGGTTTTGAGTTAGGTAGCGGGTTCAAGCTAAAAGGTTTTACCCTTTTGTTTGAATTCAGACTTGAATTCGAGGCCCGAATTTATATTCGTGAATTAATTGACCTTTAGAGACGAACAAATAGAGAATTTTAGATTGCTTTAGATTGGCCTTTAATAATAAAAATGAGACGAGCCTCGCCAAATCAAACACATAATTGCGGGGCCTTCATCAATTACTTAATTCAATAGTGCTTAGCATTCGGACGAACCATTTAGCGAATTTCACGGTTTGACCCAAAGATAATAAACGCATAGTTGCTTTAGGCACGTATTTTAATAATATTACCTTCCTAATACGGGTGTGCATTTCATGCGACACAAATCCAAATCTAAAAATATTGAATAAGAATGTGTCGAGGATCCGGGTGCATTTCATGTGACATGATCCGAAACGCGTTCTTAAATGGCGCTCACTTTCTTAAACAAATAATAATTGACAAAAAGCGATAAATAACTTTAAAATGGCAGTGTAGGTACAACATGTATTAAATATAAAATTTTAGCCAAATATTACAGTTGAGCGACCGTGCTAGAACCACGGAACTCGGGAGTGCCTAACACCTCCTCCCGGGTTAACAGAATTTCTTACCCAGATTTCTGGTTCACGACTGTTAAACAGAGTCAAACCTTTTTCTCGATTCGGGATTCAAATCGGTGACTTGGGACACCATAAATCTCCCAAGTGACGACTCTGAATCTTAAATAAATGAATCTCGTTTCGATTGTCCTTTAATTGGAAAAACTCCTTTTTATTATACCTTTCCCCGAGGTGTAGTAAAGTTTCGGAAAAAGGAGGTGTGACAATAAAGTCTGTAGGAGTTTTTGGGTGGAGCCTTGCTTGGTGTATATAAGAAAATTAGAAAAAGACCATGATCAAACCGACCAACTTGCAGCATGATAGAAACAATAGGAAGAAGCCATCTAACTAAAGCAACTTGGTAGAAAATGAATTTAATTCCATATGATGACCAACACAAACTAATCTTGTGAGAGTTGTCATATCTTCTCGCTGACATTTTTGCTTTTGATCATATAACATTCAGTCATTTCTGAGTAATATTTGTGCCAACCCTTCCTGTTCTTCTCTCCGCTCATGTCTGCATGTATAATTTTCTTTTTAAAGTCTTTTAAACTAAAGGCAGCCACTAGTTGTAGATATCAGTCAGTCCCAGAGTTAAATTTTTCTAGTCTTCTTAAGCTAGAATTAATTAGAATTTATCACGACATGCCTCACTCTGCCGAAAAACATTATTTAACAATCATAGGCCAGTTTTAAATCCTAAAGCAACTACAAAATAGAGAAATGAACCTGCAAACTTCTAAGAGCATCCATATTCCGATGACATGAATGTACAAATAGCAAATACAGTAGTTGCAAATAATAATTTTTGGAGAACTGTGTTTCTATCTTCACTCAACGGAAGGGCTCGCCATGAAACTTTTGCAGTTTCAAAGTTTCTACTTTTTTTCATAAATTCAATTAAAAAATACTTTAGAAAGTTAAATTTGTAAATTCAAATGCACATACCAAAGACAATGCAGAACTGGAATTGAGAAATTTAGGCATATTAAAAGGAAATCGTCAGATCCCATTAGTAATTAAAAGGTATAAAAAGATCAAGACTAAATTTGCAGTGCCAACAAGAATATATTAACTTTCATTATTCATATCAAGATATAAAGATGACATGCAACATAGAATACTTACAAAATAGTAAACCCCGAAATTTACATTGATAATTAAAACATAGACATGGCTAGAAGATGAGAGGAAATCGAAAATTAACCTTTGAAATCGACCAAAAATAAAACAAAAAAGAAAGAAAACGAAGAAGAAGAACCCATCAGAGAGCTGAGCAAAGAAACCAAAAAGTTCTCCTCTCAGATTCAATAGAATGAGAAACAACAATTTCAGGCAAAATCAGTAGATCGACAATCGACAGACCCTTAAGCCATAGAGGACAGGGGCAAAATTGAAAGAACATAAGCAGATCTTTTTGGGAATGTCGAATGCTCTTGCAGTTTCAAGTTTTGTACTTTTTTTTCATAAATTCAATTAAAAGATGCTTTACAAAGTTAAATATGTAAATTCAGCACTTACCAGAGAGAAAAACCACTTCATAATTAGGTCTAACAGAGAGAAAAGGAAAACACGGATGGATGAGAGAAGAAAGGTCTGGGATTATCCAGACAGGGCTGCTGCGAGTGTTGATACGAGAAAAGCGACACGTAGTATCAGAGCAGCGCATAAAAGGAACGTATAGAGGTCATGTAAAATAACCTAAATGCCCTAAGGCTTTGTTGAAAATAATTGAAGCAGACATGTCTAAAAACTTTCTCTTCTAAAGAAGACTAGACATTGGTGGCCCGTGCCAACACGGGCCCAATAATGTAGAAATTGAAACATTATTTTTTTACATTTTTTTAATATATAAAATATGAAATTACATAGAAAAAACTGATGTATGTATGTCATTATCAAACCAAATAAAAACAGATGTTGTATGATAACTGCTGAATATTATTTATATTTATAAAGAAACAAAATATTTGTTCATGAATGTTGCGTGGTTAAAAGGTGATGTATTCTTTACCGTGAGAGTACTATCCACATATAGTCAAAAGATGATGCATTTACAATGCTTTAGTTGTCTTTTGCGGTCTTTGAAAAATGATAGCGGCACCTGTAGAAGCAAGAAGTAATAATCAATTGTCAACTATCATATAGCATAATGATATACCAATACGATTGTTACTCATGAATCATGATTTGAAGCAACATTAATGTTTGTCTTCTCAATGTTCAACAAATATAACAAAAGCAAAGGGATACAGAGTGCCAAAATAGATAAATAGTAAAGTAGTTGGTAGAAGAGAATCAAATTAGATGAAAACCCAGGAATATATAAAGTGTTCATGTCTAGGGAAGAGTCAAAAATAATATTCAAGCAGATACGATAAAACCTCAAATCGTGCAACCTATTAATTAGATAAAAAGGAGAGCATAGCTAAAATCTTCAAACAATCATGTTCTGTTATTTTCATTTTATACTCTCAATTGCGTTAGGGTGACCTTGTACCATGTAAATTTTTATCAATTTGTGTACATGCATATCTTTAAGGAAAATTAGCAGAATACTGAAACAATACCCACAGTATATGCTTTAGCATATCTTTAAGTAAAATGGCACAATACTATCCAAACGCTTTAATAGATACTCAAATAATATAGCCAATGAACAAAAGTTCCCTTAATAGAGGGCTTTAAGATTGACAATTTACATGCAAAAAAATAATCATGCACAAAGATAATAACTGTATATTTTAGGTAGACGGATTTTCCTCTTACTATATTGGGATAATAAGTGCTGCTTTAATTAGCAGAAAATTCATTCACAAAGCATACATATGTCCAATTTTCAAACCCAAAATTCTAAACCTGATTACCTTGAATTTGCGAAAACTGGCTGGAAAGGTAGATTCTGTTGGACTACTTATATGGACTACAAATATGTATTCGAGATGTTCCCTTCTATTTTCCTCTTCGCGTCTTTTATCTGTTGGCGCTCCTCCTCTAATTTAGCTTATATGCAAATCCATTTTCATGAAAGTCGTCCATGAGAAACTCCATAATAGACTGAATTTCAAAAAAAGAGTTGCACACCATTTCAATTTTTTTTTAAAAACAAAGAGTTAGGGTAAATTGTGTCAAGTACAAGAGATGAAAAGGGTCCACATTCACTTCCTCATAAGCTTCTAGTACAATAAAACACCAGTTAGGTTTCATTGCGCTTATTAAGCCCATCTATTAACGCAAAAAGGAAAAAATAGGGAAAAATATACAAATTAACCACCAAGCTTATAAAGCTACTTGTGATTAAAAAAAACAATGCAAGGAGAATAGAATCACAAGTTCAAAACTGAAAAGTAATTTTTTATTGGTACATCCATCTAGACTTGATTCAACAATGAAACAACACATTTAATAATTGTGTCATTAATAGATCACTCAAATCTGGATCTTCCTCTTCATCAAGCAACACTGAATATGAAACTTTATCAATAGGCAAAGCCAAACATAGAAAAAAAATTATGATTTTATATATCAATAATAGTACTAAAAAAACTGCAAGACTACTAAAATAAGAAATCACAGAAAATATTTACTTTCCATTTATTTCAATCCACAATCAAGTGTGACGAATGCTAGAGTAGCTATCTGCCATGTAATAAATTAAATGGAGCAAAAATCTAAGATACAAAACTCTTGTATTTTGATCAACAAATGTAAGCAATATAAATTTCCGAAAGGATACAATTCTTTCTTTATTACATGGGAGATAGGAATGTGTCCTGGAGAAATTTTCCAAAGCCTTACATTATACTATGTCCTATTTAACCCGCGCAATACTATTACTAAATGCATGAACAAACATTCAATTAAGCTACTAAAAATGTTGACAGGAACAGATCAACAGACAATGAAAGCATGTCTAGTTCAATCAAAAAGCTCAAAACTTGAAAGGCTTGACATAGTAAATTTACTAAAGATATTTAGATCTTTTATGAAACCAAACGCGAAAGGCTTGACATAGCAAATTAACTAAAAAAATCATTGGAATTTATTTTTAATGAAGCTAGTCTAATTCATATGCAAAATTGAAAGATTGCCTGAAACAGATAGATAATATAGCATGAAACAGATGGATAATACTATAAACTTCCAAAATGAGAAATAATTTTGATCATTTTGGCACTACAAGTATATATTTTCTTAAGCGTGGTAGCAAAATATTATATTTTGATCTAAGTTTTCGATAATATTGCTAAGTCAGATAAAAAATGCAGAATTCTAAACCATACGAAACTGCAAATGTAAGAATGCTAATAGAAGAAATAAAAGACATCAACCATACATTAAAAGACCAACTTGCTGTGTTTTCACATGTATATTCACTGAACCATGATATGACAAACCTTTGCCTTTCGATCCCCCAAACACTATTCATTTTCCTCATTTATCTCAAAGTTCATAATATCTCATCAGTTACCAAAGCTAAACGGGTTTGATAAACGGTGCACGCATGCACATTCATTGTGCTCCAAACTCGAAAAAATTGACACTTTCATTTGGATACAAAAATTGGTCAATTCAACGGAAGAAAAATTCTTTATTATTTGCCAATAGCACAAAATTCCGCCCACTTTCTGTTGTCCCAACTCCTAACAACCTCAGCCGGAAGAGCAAGGATTCCAAAAGGTTCTATGGCAAAATTAAAAGGATATTGTTTGGAGGAGCTCTTACTTGGAGAATAAAATCAAGGCTAGAAGAGAATACTGACATGAAAGAAAATCCCTAAGCACTGAAAGATCCAATGAAGAAATTCAAGGCTAGAGACCGAAAGCGAAGAAATTCGAAAGGAAGGAGGAGACATGATTTCAAGGTAAACGAATTGACAAAGGATGAGCTAAAATAAGAATATCCCTTGCAAAAAATCACAAAAGTGTTACAACTTTTTCTTACCATCTTGTTTTAATAAATTTAGTCATCACAATTGAAGCTACCTATAATTAGAGTATTAAACTACACACAAGAAAAAATATGAAAATAATTTCAACACCAGGTTGCCATTTGTGTACCTAGTGATCGAGAGTTTCCCAAAAATATGATATATTGCAATAGGATCTCGAGCAAACAGGAAACCTGCATAGCCACAAAGTCATAGCAAGAAACACTGTTACTGAAAGAAGAAGAAGATAGGTTTTATTTGGAATCGTATCCCTCAAAACTAAAACATAAATAAGACATGACATTATGTTTATCTTCCATTAGAAATATACTACATGAAAGGACACAACAGATTAAAAGATGTCATTTCAGTTGCAGGATATGCCTATGATAGCCATATATATAACCAATGTCCTCAGGGTAAGTTTCTTTCACCAGAAAGTAAATAAATCCTAAGGAATAAGAGCAAGAAAATCGTTATCAGAATAATGTAACTCATCTTGGATATCAGTATTAGTATAAATATTCAGAAAAGTAGTTGTGTGGCATATTATCCTATCTGAAAGGGAACTTGACTGCTGCAGAAACCTCTCTCCAAATATTATTGTAGGCAAATATATGGGCTAAATCAAGTGATCTTTGTCCACACCAAACATTTTGCATCGAAATGTTGGCTGCAACAAAATTTATTAGTAGTTTCCTACTCGCAGCAAAATAGTGAAGAGAAGCAATGCAAACTATTACTTCCCATAGTAATGCAATGTTAGGTAAGAAAAATCAAGAATATATCCCAAATAGCAAAATAATCGCCTGAAAACATAATCGAATAGCTTAAAGCTCACATTAGCTGAAATCCTGTAGTTTTAAAAATATAATAGGAGTTGCTTACTCAAATTATTTATTTAAAAATTAATAAGTTTTAGTCTTTTAGAAAAGCATTCTACAATTTCACGTTTTACCAGAGATGTGTCTATTTCAACACATAGTAAATATCACACTACATTGTGATCTCAAGAGTAAATCAGAGGGCCTCCCAAATTCTAGATGCCAACAAAGACCAATGACTTCATATAATATTTTATAAAGCAACAGAAGTAATGTTCTTTCTCAATAAGAAATATGAGCACAGATTAAATATCACGACATTTTTCCTATAGTCTGATGAGAATGACTGACTTTCGAGCTTGAAGGATTTAATTTGACCTTATTGGATGCAATGTTAAATAAGTTAAACTTAATTTCAATTCTAACTTTTCTAACTTTAAACGCCAAACTATACCTATTACAAAGTAGAATAGAGGTTGTAATAGGTTATATATCCAATTGAATCCCGACCTAGCTTAATGGCTTCTCAAAAAAGTAAAAATATTTCATTAGTCTCGACATCTGCCTCATTAAATTCATCACAAGAACCCTTACAGCCAAAAGTTGATTAGTGTCTATACTTCAAAATAAAATTATTGGTGAAAGAAAATGAAAACATTCTAGTAACGAAAATATAGCATGAACAAAAGGAGATTTTTCAATTGAGAAATTTGAGCCAAATAATTTTAAACTTAATCACACAAGCAGCGTCAGGTATATTAGAAGTTCTATCTCAGACAATCTCATGCTGACCTACCCATCTTGAAAAGCCAACTTGAGTTTGATCCTCAGTTGTATCCCGAGTCATCTATCTCTCTTTTTCTTCAGCATTTAGACTCCATGTTTGAATTTGAGTAAGGCTATAAAAAAGAGTTTAACATAATCCATCTTTTGATTACTTTCTCAAGTTCTTAAACTAAGAAGGTGAGGTACAATTTTGAATTATCGTGTGTCTTCCCGCTACGCCAATTAATAAAAGGAAAAGGTATGTGCTAACATACATGTGCTTCCATTCTCGTATATTCAGACTTTAGAGTTAAGAACATCTCGAAGAACCATGATCTCCATCGTGGTATTGGCCAGAATAGCATATATGCTTTCACTGCAAGCAATAGAAGATGCAACAAGCTGATGAATAAAACAAAGAAACAACTTGGGTTTTGAGATAAGTTCGGATACTCTTTTCTTCAAACATGTGCAACTCCAATGTCAAATCAAGATAATAAGAAGCGTAACATTACCATTAGGATGGATCCTTCTAAGCTACACACAAAGTTTTTTACTCACGCTGTGTTTATCAAAGTTTGAACTTCCTTGGCAATAATAACTAACCACTTAATGCTTTTTTTTCTAATAGATTTATTCTTATAAAAATCAGATATAGATTGAGACATCAAATAATTTCTTGGGTAAGCAATTAAATAAAAGAAAAATTAGCAAGAGAAAAAAATTTAAAAGGTGGAAGTAATCCATAATGTCACAAGAACCACTGTTCATCGCCCATGTTTATACAGTTCTTAATTTTTTTCTCCTCTTTTTCTATCTCAGAATTTACAAACACAAAGGCAAATGAAGAGAGTTATAAGCTCAAACTGTCAACCTTCTTTCCGATAATCTTTTAGGTAAAATAAAATACTAAATTTAAAATCTTGAAGATAATTCTTGTTTAAGCACCTCAGACCTGTAGTTTAGTATCATGTCAATGCAAAAGGACAAAATATGATCCATATTTTTGAAATATCACATGAATATTGACGACATATAATGATATAAAGGGACCTTACTGAATATTTGACAACACAAAGATTGTCTATTGCATCTTGGAAATAAAAAAAAATTATCAACCATCAAATACAAACTATAGAGCTTCATAAAAAGAAAAGGAAGCTTCTGAAAACCATAAGTTAGTCCTAATCTCCTCCATCATTCAAGAAGAAATCCCCCAAAACCAATTAGAGCAAATGTAAGATATGCTCAAATGAATAAGGTATCGAAGAAATCGTTATCTTGTCGGTTCGCCTAAGCAGATTTTAAGACTATAAGAACATAAAAATATAAGACAAAAGCAGAAAGAAAATGATTGAAACAAAAATTTTGGAGGTGCATCAGCCTATTAAAGAATCGCCTAAAAATAAAGTAGATCGTGAAATTAAATGCCTATATTAAAAAATTCAAAGTAGTATATAAGTTATCTGGACGAAATGATAAAAAATATTACTTACTGATCAACTAACTAAATATAATGGTTAGGAAATAATTAAAAGCATATCAAATGAATCAATTTATGAAACATAGGACCTCAAATTTAAACGTATGATACACATTAACTTCATTATTATGTAGCACATGTCTGACAATGCATAATATCTGTTAGTATAGGCGACCTAATAAGAAAGTCAATACTACCTAAATCCCATGTATTAAACCAAGATCTTAGGATTTGATTATGCACTTTCAAATGTATAGAAAAATATTTAAGCAAAAGAGATGGTATTTGAATCTGGATGATATTTTCATCTTCCTAGCTAAAAAAAAGCTAATTGATGGAGCTTTGGTCTGAAGTATTAACCAACCAACATGTAATAAGCTACCGCACTAAGGCTCTTTTTTATCCCTCACCTGAGAAATTAAAATTAAAGTATAAAAGCAGAAAAGATTTACCACAACGTTGAAGCTAATACATAACTTGGTGAGATCAACACAGTGAAACACTTACAGCAAACTGATAAATCAACCTAGCACCATCAGCATTCGACTTCTTTCATAACCCTCCTTTTCCCCCAAAAACTCTCTTGTTGGTTCTCGAATTCTAGGATTGGAACTAAAACCCACACATACTTAAATGGCAGAAGAAGAAATCACCAAAGATATTCTGGTGTCTTTTAACCTCTAAGACCTAAGAAGTTTTTACCTGTCACGACCCGGATTTATCCCACCATCGGGCATCGTGATGGCGCCTACTAACGTAATTAGGCCAGCCAAACAATATAACATTTCTACTATTTTTATTTAATTAATAATAATAATCTGAAATAATAATCAAATAAGTGCGGAAGACTTTAGTTTTAACAAAACGATATAAAAATGCGGAAGTTTCAAAATACACCTCTACCCAACATCCAGTGTCACTACTCACGGACTACTATAGAACACTACAAACAAGTCTGAATATGAGAAAAATACATATGTCTGTTTCGGTGCAATAAAAACAAGCTGAAATAAAGGAAAGGAACTTCGGCCTGTGAACGCCAGCTGGGCTACCTCGAGAGTCCCTGGACTGAAGATAGCTCCCAGATAGAAAGCCTACTGCTGCTCCTGGATCTGTGCACAAGAAATACATAGAGTGTAGCATCAGCACAACCGACCCCATGTGCTGGTAAGTGCCTGGCCTAACCCCGGCGAAGTAGTGAGGAGGCTAGACAGGACCTACCGAAATCAACCTGTACAGATATCTATATATATGTACAACAATGGAAATAACAACAAGCAAATTCCAGTAACAAAGGGGAAAAAGGGACATGCTCGGGGAGATTCAGTAAAGAACAAATCGACAGATATAACAATGTAACCATCTCAATACCATAACTCGTATGAATATATAAGTCTAAGTGGACGGCATGCCACACGATCCCATTTATTGGTGCATAAGTGATCGGCGTGCCACACGATCCCATATTATAATTGTATAAGTGGTCGGCGTGCCACACGATCCCATATTATAATTCATAAGTGGTCGGTGTGCCATACGATCCCATATTATAATTCATAAGTGGTCGGCGTGCCACACGATCCCGTATTATAATATATATAAGTGGACGGCGTGCCACTCGATCCTAATTCATAATATATATAGTGGTCGGCATGCCACACGATCCCAATTCATAATATCTAATTTTTGTAAAGAAGGCCCCATTGGGGAAATTCAACAACATAACACTTTAACCCAGCAAGGGTAGAGCTAACAGCCCAAATATCCCGGCAAGGGAGAGCATATAATACTTAAATCCCAGCAAGGGAATAATCACGACACTTCTTCTTTTAATTCCTTCTTTCTCAATTAACATATTTTAGTTCGAGCCAATGCTCCAATGATATACTAATCCCAACTCTTTCTCAACTATTCACATTATATGCAACTCATCAATTAAGCAAAGGAGTTGTGTCACAACATTCGGATTAAACACAATTGAGACTCACGGTCATGCTAAACTCCGGTGCATAGATAACCGTCACCATGCTTATACACCGTACTCCACAATCAGCAAGTATCAAATAACATCCTAATCCTATTCCCTCAAGCCAAAGTTAGAACAAACACTTACCTCAAATGCTCCAAAAGTCCGCTCAAGCCTCTAGAATAGCTTTACCCCTCGAATTCACCATAAAACCGCTCGAATCTAGTCATAAATTACTTGAATGTATCAACAATTGCTAATTGAATCAACTTGAATGCATAAAAATGAATTTCCTAGAGTTTTCCTCAAAATTTTCCAAAACGCCCCCGGGCCCACGTGGTCAAAACCCGAAGTTCGAACCAAAATCCGGTCACCCATTACCCCACGAGTTCATATCTATAATTTGTTTTGAAATCGGACCTTAAATTAAGGTCCAAATCCCCAATTTTAACAAAACTTAGGTTCTACCCCAAAATCCCCATTTTTACCCATGAAAAACCTTGATTTTAAGATTAAAACATGATAAATGATGTTTAAAATTGAAGAAATTAAGTAAAAGTTGACTTACAAATGATTTGGAGAAGAGGGAGATCGTGAAAAATCGCCAATGGGTGTTTGGGTTTTGAAAATATGAAAAATGAAGCTTCAAAATCGTCTAAGTATGAATATGCAGGTCTCTGATGTCGCATTTGCGAACAGGGGTTCGCAATTGCGAACCCCGACCAAATATGGGATTTACGAACAAGCTTCGCATTTGCGAAGCTAGGACAAAGCTGGGACATTCGCATTTGCGAAAGGGGCCATGCAATTGCGATAAAATGGCCCTCCGCATTAGCGATCAAAATGATCGCATTTGCGACCCAGTGCAGATTTTCGGAATTCGCATTTGCGAAGAAAACGATCGCATTTGCGATCATAGGCCAAAAGTCACAGAATTCGCAATTGCGATAAATGGCTCGCATTTACGAGCTCGCAATTGCGAAGATCACAGAAGCAGAATACCAGATTTTTCCAAGAATGAGAAATGCAGTCCGACACTTATCCAAAACTCATCCGAGCCCTCGGGGCTCCAAACCAAATATGCACACAACTTCAAAAATATCTTACGGACTTACTCGCGCGATCAAATCGCCAAAATAACCTCATTTACACAGAATCGAGCCCCAAAACTCATAATTTTCATTTCAAAGTTCTTAAACTTTCAAACTTGGAACTCATGGTCCGAAACACGTCAAACGACGTTCGATTTCGACCAAATTTCACAGGAAGCGCTTAACGCATATTTAAGACTTGTACCCGGCATCGAAACCAAAATATGAGCCCGATACCAATATTTTTTAGCTCATTTTCATTTCTATTTTTTCTTAATAATTTCAGAAAATAATTTAACAGAAAAATTCTTTTACCGGGGTTCTAGACCTCGGATTTCAACTCCGGGCACATGCCCGAGTCCCATATTTTTCTACGGACCTTCCGGGACCATCACATCACGGGTCCGGGCCCGTTTACCCAAAATATTGACCAAAGTCAACTATATTAATATTAATATCATAATTCTTCAAATGTTTCACAGAATTTACATATTTTAACATAAAAACTTTCCGGCTTCGCGCCCGGACTGCGCATGCAAATCGAGGTAACTACCATCGAGGTTTCCAAGGCCTCGAAAGCGCGGAGAAAGGTAGAAATACGGTGATGATCCTTTGGGTCGTCACATTATCGAAAAATCAAGATATAACGTTTTAGCATGGAGAATAAGTAACAGAAAATAGAATTTTTGAAGGAAAGATGAAAAAAAATTGATCAATGAATTTGGGTGAAGAGAACCCATGAGGAAAAAGGTCAGAAGATGTGAGAATGAATCAATAATCGAGCAAAATAACTTTGAATCAAACTCAAATCTGAACTTCAGAAAGAAATTTTTACCTGATCGTTTCTCTCTGCTTTGATCATTTCTCTCTGCTTTGCTAAGGGATATATTGAGAGAGAAGAAAAGCATACATGTGGGAGTAGCCAAAAATCTACACGTATATCTTGAAGAGCACAAAAGGGCACGTATATAGCTAATGAGAAATGACTCAAATACCCTCAAGCTTCTTTAAAAAAGATTCCAAGTAGACATGTCGAAAGTCTTGCTCTTCTAAAGAAGAGAAAAGAAAAGTAAAGTATTCAAAGCTTCTAGGTGTTTCGTATTAACAATATGGTTGACCAAACTTTTAAAATCAAACTCCACCCCTCATTTATATCTTCTCAAATGCCAGCATTCTTTTTTTCTCTCTTTTTTTTTTTTTCTTCTGTGAACTTACGAGAGGAACTCTTGAAACTTGAACACATTAAGAATCAAATTCTTTACGTAGAGCTTATTTGGCCAAGCTCAAAACATTTCTTATTTTAAAAAGCACTTGTTTTGAAATAACTTTTCAGAGAAGTATACTTAAAGATTTGCGATTTGTATTTGACCAATTCATTTGAGAAATACTATTCTTAATATATGATAATCATATCTTATTTGGCCAATCTTTATGGAAAATATTTTTGAGTATCAAATTATAAGAAAATAAAAAAATCAAGGTTTAGTTTACAATTAAGATGATTTAAATAGTACAATAATTTTAAATACTTGTTATGAATCTTTTAGTTAAGTTTTTTATTTTAATTAAAACATAAAATAAAATATATACACAAAACATAAAATAAAAATATATACTTAAATTTTAATCTATATAAAATATAGTTAAATTAGAGCAATGGTTAATGCATATATACTTACATTTGCCACGTAATAAAAGAAAAGGAAAAAAGAACCTAAAAACCAGAAAGGAAAAGGGAACGTACAGACACAGAAAGAGAAATGAGAAAATAAATTGTATTTACAATTAAATGATAAATGGCTTAAATTATTGAGAAATAGTTTGGTAAATATGAGTATATTGCAAGGATATTTTTATCTTGAAAAAATTAATTTTATGCTACACCTTATTAGAAGAAGTAGAAAATTGTAACTTTTTTCCAAGAACAGAAAAAATATTTCTCCTTCTAATCAAATTTTTTTTTACTTATTGGCCAAATACTTTAAATTTCTACAAAAGTTGTTTTATTTTTGTTTTTTTATTTTTTTTATTTTTTAGAGAAGTGCTTTTAGCCTCTAATTAAGAATCTTGGACAAACTCATTATAAGCAATAGCATTTTCTTGCTCTGCTTTTGCGCATTAATAATTTTTTATATGACCTCACAAAATATTTTTTTGACATACTATAGGTATATATGCAACCAATGGCATATACACGCGGTCACACAATAATATTCATTCTTTTTAGGCAAAATACATTGTTTACCCATTGACCTTGTACGCAAATCCCTATTACACATGTGTCGATCATGAATTTTTTTTTACACACTTAACCTTTTAGAATTGTGTCTAAGACACACCTCTTCGATGTTTAACCACTTTTTTCTCAGCAAGTATAGTGACGCACCAATAATAACATGCCATGTGTTATTGACTTAAAAAAAGGAAAAAAAATACTTGATTTATATTCATCTTCATCATCTTCCCCAAGTTATACCACCATGGCTGCCCCTCCTCCCCCAAATCGAGTAAATCTGTACTAGCATCAAATCTTTAATCAACAATGATAGATTGACGCAAAAGACCAAAGATTCACTACCTCATCATTGCCACTTTCAAGAACCACTACCCCACCTGTCACGACCCGAATTTTTCCACCATCGGGAGTCGTGATGACGCCTACTGTCGGAGCTAGGCAAGCCAAGCATTTAAAACCTTTAGGATAACAACGCAACAGTAATAGCAAAATAAACCTTTAAATAAAGCGGAAGTCTTTTGTAACATAAATAACTGGAAACCAACAAGGCGGAAGTTAAATATTTCACTACCCAAGAACTGGAGTCGCTATCTCACGAACCTCTAAAGAGTGTTACAAACAAGTCCGAATGAAAAAAAATACATAATGTATGTTTCGGTACAATGAAAACAAACAGAAATATAGAAAGGGACTTCGGCCTGCGAACGCCAGCTAGGCTACCTCGTAGTCCCTAGACTGAAGTCAGCTCCCCCCTCAACGTGATACTGCTGTGGTCCAAAAGCTGCTTCGGTATCGTAATCTGTGCAAAAAGCACAGAAGTGTAGCATCAGCACAACCGACCCCATGTGCTGGTAAGTGCCTGGCCTAACCCCGGCGAAGTAGTGACGAGGCTAGACAGGACTATCAATCAACCTGTGCAGTTCAATATATATATATGTGCAATAAAAGAAAAGAATACCAAAATCAAACAGTTAAAAGGGAAGGAGGCAGGCTATGGGGGAGTACAATCCGGATATAAAAGTCATCAACTTAAATAAGAAACAGGGCACCACAATAATCAACAGGAACAAGAAATCCAACAGTTGCACGACATCAACCTTCGTGCTTTTACTCTCATCCTCGCCCAAAACAATCAAATAAAATGCACGGCATCACCCTTCGTGCTTTCCTCACATAACTCTCATTTCATGGCACGGAATGATCCTTCGTGCAAATATAATCAATCAATGGCACGGAATGACCCTTCGTGCATAATATAATCAACAATGGCACGGAATATCCCTTCGTGCATAATATAATCAACAATGGCACGGAATGTCCCTTCGTGCAATATAATTAACAATGGCACGGAATGACCTTTCGTGCATCATCACTCTTCCTCACCCAAACAACAATCACAACCAAACGGGCGAGAAAAATAAATAATAACAAAAAATATCCCGGCAAGGGTAACACAATTAAACAGCTAAATCCCGGCAAAGGAGCAATAACAACAACTTATACATTCCGGCAAGGGAGATAATCACATCTCTTCCCAGTTCTTTCATTTCTTACTCGATAGTATTTTATCATTTGAGCCAACGCTCCAAAGAATTCACAATTCATAAGTAATCCTCAAAATTTTCACATTATGTAGAAAATCATTAATTAGCTTGGAAGAGTCCCAAAGTATACCAAAATAAGTACCAACACAGATCCATGGTCATGCTAGACACCGGTGTATAGATACTCGTCACCATGTCTATACTCCGTACACGATCATTTAGCAATTAGCAATTTATAATACTCTAATCATATTCCCTCAAGCCAAAGTTAGATCAAACACTTACCTCAATTGCTCCAAAAATCCACTCAATCCTCTAGTATAGCTTTACCCCTCGAATTCACCACAAAACCGCTCGAATCTAGTCACAAATTGCTTGAATGTATCAACAAATGCTAATTGAATTAACTTGAATGCATAAAAATGAATTTCCCAAAGTTTTACTAAAAAATTCCCAAAATGCCCCCGGGCCCACGTGGTCAAAACCCGAGGTTCGAACCAAAACCCGGTTATACATTCCCCCACGAGTTCATATCTATGATTTGTTTTGAAATTGGACCTCAAATTGAAGTCCAAATCCCCAATTTTAAGAAAACATATGTTCTACCCAAAACCCCCATTTTCACCCATGAAAAACCTTGATTTTAAGATGAAAACATGATAAATGATGATAAAGATTGAAGAAATTAAGTGAAAATCAACTTACAAATGGATTGGAGAAGGAAGGGTTTTTGAAAAATCGTCAATGGGTGTTTGGGTTTGAGAGATATGAAAAATGATGTGAAAATTCGACTAAGTATGAAAAATGCAGGTCTCTGATGTCGCAATTGCGAACAGGCGAACCCCAACCAAATATGGAAATTGCGAAGTTGAGTTCGCATTTGCGAACTATGAAGGATACTGGAAGGTTCGCATTTGCGAAAAACAGGTCGCATTTGCGAAAGTCCAATATCGCAATAGCGGACAAATGTTCGCATTTGCGAAGGTTGAGGCTAAAGGCGGGCATCGCATTTGCGATCGATTTCTTCGCAATTGCGAAGGAAGCTGCCCGGGGGATATTTGCATTTGCGGTAAAAAGCTGGCAATTGCGAGTGCTGGCTTCGCAATTGCGAAGCATGCAGAACTGAAGCACACCAGGTTTTTCAACAATGAGAAATGCAATCCGATGCCTATTCAAAACTCTTCCGAGCCCTCGGGGCTCCAAACCAATTATGCACACAACTTCAAAAATATCCTACGGACTTACTCGCGCGATCAAATCGCCAAAATAACATCATATACATAGAATCAAGCCTCAAAACATATGATTTTCTTCTAAGTTTCATAAACTTTCAAATTTGGAACTTATAGTCCGAAACACGTCATACGACGTTCGTTTTCAACCAAACTTCACAGAAAGCGCTTAAACAATATATAAGACTTGTACCGGGCGTCGGAACCAAAATACGAGTCCGATACCATAGTCTTTTAATAAATTTTTATTTCTATTTTCCTTAACAATTTCAGAAAAATAATTTAATAGAAAAATTCTTTTACTCGGGTTCTAGACCTCGGATTTCGACTCTGGGCACATGCCCGAATCCCATATTTTCCTACGGATCCTCCAGGAACGTCAAATCACGGATCCGGGTCCATTTACCAAAAATGTTGACCGAAGTCAACTTAACCATATTTATATCAAAATTCATCATTTTTCACACATAATTCATATTTAAGCCTTCCGGCTACACGCCCGGACTACGCATGCAAATCGAGGCAAATAAAAGTGAGGTTTTCAAGGCCTCGGAAGCACGGAACGAATGAGGAAACGGGTGATGACCCTTTGGGTCGTCACACCACCCGTATAAATTCATCATTAATTTTTATCTTTTTTTTCACATACTTCACTCTTTATTTTTGCCACATTAAATATTCTATCCTTGTAAGTAAAAATAAATTTGCTAGTGGAAAGTTTTCAGAAATTGTTGTTACTGTAAAAGATGTAATTAACCAACAGCTTAATATGAAACCCACCCAATCTTGAAATAAACAACAAATTGAAGAATTTGAAAAACAATCATCGTCAATATTAAAATGAGTGCTCAAATACGGGAACACTGATTTTCTATTTACTCTCCTCCTTTAGACCTTGGCAAAAAGTCTGGTAGTGTGATAGCAGAAGGCGATGGTGCAGAAAAGGAAGTAGATGGAAACAATTGGTGGATTTTTCTTCTAAAAAATGAAGAAAATATTCAGAAAAAATAAAAAAAATGAAAACGCTCGACAAGTGGCGTCAAAATGAGACTTTAGATGCAAAATTTTAACTCACCACGTGCCTCTTATGTGTATAAAATACGCGAGCAACATGTAATCAAACTGATGTGTCGTAGACACACTTTTGAAAAGTTAGGTGTGTAAAAAGTTTTCCGTAATCTACAGGTGTGTAATAGGGATTTAGATAGAAGGTTAATCGGTAAATTATATATTTTGCCATCTTTTTATTTCGCTCAGACTTTCTTTAAATTCGAATTGTAACATCTATCCAACCAATCAACCATGCATAATCACGTCCTTATTTCGTTTCCCTCACCATCTTCGTGCGTGCAACCTATTAATTTGCAGGCCAATGCTTGCTTATTTGCAAGGAAATAGTTTCTTTAGCCTTTTTATAGTTAACTTCAATTAAGATATTACGGAAAAGGCCAAATATAGCTCTATACTATCAGAAAAAGTTTAAATGTATGGTATATCCCTCGTTATACTTTGAGTTCAAATATACCTATGTCGTAATACTGTTGGTTCAAATATATCCTTTTTATGTTAAGTTTATTCAAAATGGGCATTCAATCCTATGTGGCACTGACATTTGATGAGGTGGATACCACATGGCTTGCCACCTCAGCGCCCCTAACCCATTTTAACCCTCCCCCCTTTCTATTTTTTTTCTATCACTAAAATTTTCTTTCCCTCCACCACTATTGTCTCCATTACCGCTACCATAAAAAATATTGTATTTTAAATTTTAGTCTTTTATATATAGATTAGAGGCATTAAGGTGACATGACATGTTGCATCTACCTCATCAAATATCAATTACACGTGGGAATGAGTGTCCACTTTGGATAAACTTAACATAAGAGAGATATATTTGAACCAATGGTATAATAACAAATGTATATTTGAACTCAAAGTATAACGAAAAATATATTTAAATATTTTTTTTATAGTATAATGATATATTTGACATTTTGCCGTAGCTATTATCCAAGCGCCTACTAACTTACCGTCAAGTTGACAAAGTTTTGTTTCGTAAGTCGTAAGTCAAGTACTACCAGTCATATAATTGGCAAAAGTACTGTAGAACTACGACTTTTACGCATGACAACATTTCAACGATTTTATTTAATTCAAAAGTTTGAAATCACTTTTCCCCCAAATATTTTGGAAACTAATGGACGTGATTGGATTAGATATATAAAATCTGAAGAAGTGGCTTGCCCATCTACCCAAAAAGTAACTAAAGAATATAAAAGGAAATAGAAAAATGAAAAGGTTCAATCAACTCCCAAAGCAGGGGGAAATGCGAGAGGAAAAGGTCCAACCCTATCCCATTTATGATTACAATATTATTCACTATCTAAGTTATGTATATAGATGTATAAATGATTTTTTTAGTATTTTATAATTTAATCAGCTATTGCAGGTCGTCATTATTTTGTTAAGTTATCACATAAACCGTATTATGAATTATGAAAAGTTATATGCCATCGGAAGCCAACTTTAACATAAAGGTCTAAAAACTAGTTGTTAATAGGTGAATTTGACTATAATCACACCTTAAATAATCACATTCTTATATTGTTTTGATGATATATATGATAATAAAATGCTCTTATTAGTGTTTTTCATGATTTATAGGTAATAGATGGCTAAGGAAGGCTAATGAGCTATTTTGGAGTCAATACTGGAGCAAGGAGGCCAAAAATGCAAATTCTCATTGAAGTCACATTGTACCAGCCCTTTAGTGCCGGAATCACTGTTCCACCGCGGTTCCACCGCGACCGCGGTAGAACCGCGGTGACAAGCTGCTGCAGAAGATTGAAGAACCAGAGGCACTGTTCTGCCGCGGTTCCAAAGCGACCGCGGTAGGCGCCGTAAAGATAAGGGACTGAAGTGTAAAAACGAGATTTTTAAGACCTAAACCCTATTTAAACTATAAACTTCCCCCAAAGGAGGCAAGTAGTGATTATTAGGTTATCTTGGAAGAAAAAAAACTATTGTGAGGAATCTTTTCCCAACATCTTTCTTCTTTTCTTTTTGTTTTTGATGATGAATTCTATTCTAGTTTATTTACCCATAGT